>RJWJ010004057.1:0-79719 GCA_004363605.1 Indri indri | reverse complement strand
AAGGGAGGGAGGCAGGGGAGGGAGGCAGGGAGGGAAGGGAGGGAGGGGAGGGAGGAAGGGAAGGGAGGGAGGGGAGGGAGGAAGGGGAGGGAGGGACGGGACGGGAGGGAGAGAGGGAGGCAAGGAGGGGAGCCACGGCCAGGGCCGCAGCCAGGGCCCACTCACTCCAGCGCCTCCTGCCTCTCCTTGCGCCGCTCCTCCTTGCGCCGCTGCTTCTCTGCCTTCTCCTTCTCATCCTTCTCCCGCTTCTCCCGCCGCTCCTTCTCCTTCAGCTCCTTCTCCTCCTCCCTCCTCTTCTTGGCCTCCTCCCTGGCCCGCCGGGCCTCCTCTTTCAGCTTCTGCTTTTCCTCCCTCTTTGCCCGGAGCCTGAGCTGCTTGCCCAGGCGCTCCTGGTCCTACGAGACAAGGCGACAAGGCCACCTGTGACCCCCTGCCTCCCGTCAACACCCTTACACAGGAGTGGTTTGTTTTTTGCTTTTTTTTTTTTTGAGATGGGGTCGCTCTGTCGCCCAGGCTGGAGTGCAGTGGTGTCATCATAGCTCACTGCAGCCTCCGACTCCCGGCCTCAAGCGATCCTCCCACCTCGGCCTCCCAGAGTGCTATAATTACAGGAATGAGACACCGCACCTGGCCAGGAGTGACTTTTTAATCTGTAATATTTCCTTCAGTCAGGAGGAAAATGACAGGAATTG
This sequence comes from Indri indri, assembly GCA_004363605.1. NCBI lineage: Eukaryota > Metazoa > Chordata > Mammalia > Primates > Indriidae > Indri > Indri indri. Next base: position 79,027 of record RJWJ010004057.1, on the reverse strand, counting down.
GCCGTTTGTCCCAGCACCTTGTGGGCGATTTGGTACAAGATTTATTGAAACATAATCTTTAAACGTGAGGCAAAGCTTATTTTTTTTTTTTTACTTAATTAGGACACAAATTAAAAGGAGGCAGCCCTCCACCCCTGGATCAAGGCCTCCCCTGCTAGGTTTGAAGCGTGTGTATTTGACCAGAAAGCCATGGTAGAATAAGGACACGAAAGCACCTACAGGTTTTGCCTTCCTGCCTCTGGAACAAACACATTTCCATCCACATCCTGCCTCCCCAAACTACCAGATGACAAGGTTTATTTGATTTCTTTTGAAATGGAAGAGTAAGGCAAGGACAGGGAACCTGCTGGGTAAGTCTTAAAACAGTGGGGGATAAACGAAAACACAGAACAAATAAAAGCTAAGCAAACAAACAAAAAGTCAAAATATAACGTTTTCTCTTTGAAACCACATCTCCAGATGCAAGAAAAGATTAAGCCTTAAGGAAGGATGAAGAGTAATCTCTCTACTAACAGGGCAGTGTCATTTCACGACTGACTGTGTAGGAGTGACAACCAGTTTCTTCTGTGTTCTCTGAGGTAGGAACACTCGACCACGTCCGTTCCTCCTCCCAAAGACGTGGTGTGTGGCCCGGGGAACTGAGGAATTACAGAATCTAAAATTAACGTAGAACAAGCTCACCTGCCTGGCAGAAGGTGCAGCCACCTCCCAACACAGCACGAGGTGATTCTCACAGGGCAAATGCCCACCCAAGACGGGCTTCCCAACGGTCAGAGGCCTGACAACCGGCATTTGGTTTGCGCATAGGACTATCTGCCCTGTGTCTAAGGAAGCGTTCTCAATCTGCCCCAATAAATCTCCGGCTGCTTTCACAGGAGCCACAGCTCACGCCCTAGGAGATGTCTGAGAGCGCCGTTTCTTGCCAAGTGTCCTGTGCGTCTGCACGTGACGGGCAGGGTGCCTGAAGGTGACTGGTCTGAACATGGAGACCGTCCATGTCGCTGTGGGTTGGTGACGGGGGAGTCTCCTGCTCTGCTGCTAAATAAGAAATCAGAGGTTTCTAGAGACTATGGGTGGATCAAATCTCTTGGCCCCCTCACGCACACACAGCTCTGAAATTCCAAACTGACCCACAAAAGCTGAGTGGAGCCACAGGAGACACCCAGTGGACACGGCAGGGGGTGCGGAAGGCCTTTAAGCAACAACTCCCCATTGTTGTGTGTGAAGGGAAAGGCGTGACACCCCAGGGAACAGATTAGGGGCTCAGCAGGGAGCTGCTAAACAGTAATCGCCGGCTAGTGTAGGGGCTGTGGCTGGGCTGGATTCAGGGAAAAGGCCCAGGCTCCGGGAAGGCCGTTTTACACCACCGTGGGATGTTCGGCTATTACACGGTGGCAATGCTACTACCACCACTAACAAAAGCTTCGAAAAGGCTACTCGCAGAACCTTTGGGTTTAGAGCAGCTAAAAACGAAACACTGCAGTCCACGAGGCACAAGCCCAGTTACCCAGTTACGTAAAATGAAGCAAGAATCAAAACAACAGTCAGAAAAAGCAGGGGAAAAGGTGAAAACGGGACCAGAGGATGTGTAAAGGGCTTTGCTCACTATTAACGCAAAAAACCACAGCGAACTAATTTTCTATTTCGGGGAAAATGTCTTACTCTTTGCAGTCTGATCTTGTTCTTCTCTGTAGAACCTTTGACGCATCTCTTAGTTATCTGAAAGGGAAGACATTGATTTGTAAACACGGACTGCCCCGATCACTTCCACACGCTCGCTGCATCACCCGGTCCGGCCTTGGAGAAAGGGCAGGAGGGAACAGGCGGCCCTCGCCGCTAAGAACTTCTCTGCAAAGCAAGAATAAAAACCTTCCCAGGTGACCAGTTTTCCCAGCAACATAATACAAATGTCGCAGTAGGATCACAAACTCAAGCGAATGTGCACACACACGTGCACATCTGGGCCCAGATAAGGAGAAAGACCGTGGAGGCCAATAAAGACACGAAGCCAGCCACGCATGCGAGAAACAGGGCAGGCACGCCCAGTACAGTCAACAGGCGGCGGGCCTTGCCACAGGGAGACAACGGGGTGGGGCGGGTTTGTGGCACATGCGAGAGGACCTGCCTGTCCACAGGGGACGGATTTCTTACAAGAACACAGGGCCAGGGGTGCAGATCCTCCCAATTATTCCAAGGGAAGCTGATACCGGGAATTTTATCTGATTTTTTTTTGGGGGGGGGTGATGTTTAAAAATTACCACCATGTGAATCAGATGAGACATGTCTTCCGGATGGTTTCCTGTGGGCCACCAATTTACGCCCTCTGCCTAGTGAAACCCTGTGCTTAGAACTTGCAGAGAGAGCTCAGGACGAAAGGGCAGCTTGCAGGGGCGGAGACCAGGTCCAGGGGCCCGTACTCCAGGGCCCGGTGTTCCCTACCTCCCAGCTCTGAGCCTGGGCTACCAGGGATCGCCGAGCACACGGTTTGACTTACTCACCATCCAGCTACAGGGTCCCAGGTAGGAGCGAGAACATGGAGTCTGGACCTTGGCCTCAGCGATCTCCCAGCAGGACAGGGAGTCCTGACAACCCGACCAGTAGCATGAAGGATAGTGGAGAGAGGGGTGAAGGCTGGGAAGGAACAACTCCCCAGGCTCACTCCAGACTGGCAGAGTGAGGCCCAAGTTGGGTGCAAAGACCAAAGGCCCACTTTCCTGGCAGTGGTCTGACAGACGGACAAAACTGTGCAAGAGTGATTTACCTGGGAAAGCCGACCCCTGCCGAGGACCTCTTAGGAAATCAACCCTGCAGATTAACTCGGGCAGATGGCTTTCTCACTCTGGTGGCTTTCTCACTCTGGTCCGGCCTGATTCTCTCTAGACTGAACCATTCCTTTAGGGGAGGGCTGAGCACAGTCTCAAGAAGGCATGTGGTCCAGGGCAGCGGCTCACGCCGGTAATCCCGGCACTTTGGGAGGCCAAGATGGGAGGGTGGCTCGAGCCCAGGAGTTCGACGCTGCAAAGAGCTGTGATCTCACCACCACACCGCAGCCTGGGCGACAGAGTAGGGCCCTGGGGGGCCATAGGGAAGCACGTCTCCCATGTTGGCAGCAGGTCGGTCACTATTGAGATGGGGCTGGAGCTCTCTCAATCCCTGCTGGCCTTGTGGCAGCAGGAACGCAGGCCCAAAGCAATCTTACCAAACACTTAAGAAAAAAGCATCTGTCTCTCCAGAATCTACTTTTCCTGCCAAGTCCGTGGACTTCACCCCGACACTGAAGGATTTAGCAGCAAAATTTGTAAGCAGCTGCGTATGTCTACGTTGCTGCCCTTTGTGTTCAGAGATTACAGCAGGGAACGTGACTGCCGGAGTCCTGCAGCAGAGTATCAGGGGAAACACATTTACTCAGTCCTGCCCGTACTTGAATCCCGGCTGCGGAATCTGGTGCCTTTTACAACGCTTCCCCTTCACTGTGCATTGGGAACGACAGAGTTGACACGACCAGCTGCCGCCAGCTTAGTAATCTCCAATAACCGGAGCCATTACTACTTAATTTAAAACCAGTTGTCTCTTCTGCTTTACTAACCATTCAGATGGACCTTTCAGTCTGATATAACTTCATCGCCTGGAGATTTGACCCAAGTGTTTGTAGATCTCACTCTCAAAATTGCATGCAGCGCCGCCACGCGTTACCCATTTGGAGCCCAGCCAGGCAGCGCCCTCGTCTGCCAAAGACACGATCCCGGGTCCCACAAGGAAGCTAAAACACGAAAATCAACCGTCTCGAGTAGTCAAGACGGAGCTCACCATGTCTGGGCATTAAAATTCCTGCACTTTTTTTCTTTCCCTAAGAGAAACCTCTCAGGGTTTACTGACTCTGATTTTATACCTAAGGGTCTCTAACGTCTCAGCCCAGAGTAGATAAGCAGCTAACAGCAAGAGAGCCAAGACAGGAGGAAGACATAAAACCCCAAATCCATCCCACTGCACTGGAGTGCAAGTTGGAGAAAACGAACGCATGCGATGCCACGAGCTGGCGAGAGCTAGCTTGTTCTACTCCACAACAACAGCCCGAGGCTTGTGGGCAGGAAGAAGGAAGATCATTACAATTATCGTTTTGTCAGGGCCAAGCACAGAAACACCAGAAATACCCACCTGTGTGGATGACTCTGTAAACCGCAGTGTATCCACACCACAGGCGCATAACATCGCAGGCAGAGAGAGAGATCTCTCCATCCCAATACAAAAAATATCCAAGACACTCTTGAGTGACAAAGAAACATTTAAGGTTATGTCTTCTGTAAGGAAACAAAACGATACTGTGTAATTTCTCAGGGATCTCTCACACCCACACCACAGAAAAATGTAACAAAATATAACAGGATGGTAATGGCAACCCCCAGGGAGGGCTAAGGGGCCCTAAGGCGGTTTCCACTAGTTTTTAAACACGGAGAGTTTCGTACTCCGATCATTTCAATTCTACAGTACAAAGTCCCAGCAATCTGGGCTCATTTGGCGCAGAGGCAGGCCAAGGATTCCAGTAATAAGGCTGCATCGACATCATCACGTATGGAATGAAAATCTCGATCCCCAGTGTCGATCCCCAGTAGAACAGGCTGAATTACAAAACTGGTGATGTTTCTCAACCAACTTGAGAAACATGTTTCCCACATGGTAAAATGCTCTAACACTAAAAAGGAACTCTTCAGTTATTCCAAAGTCCCTGGTGAAAAAATAAACAAAAAAGAAAAAAAAAACAGAAATCAAAACTTAAAGTAAACAAATAAATCAATAAAAAAGCAAAAGACCCTGAGATTATCTTTTAAGAGTGTTCCTAAATCATTGTTTTTCAATTTGAGAGTCACCAGAGCCCTGGAGTACTTAAAAAAAACAAACAAACAAATGAACGACAACAAAACCTGAAGCTCCTTGGGAGGGGACGGCAGGAATTGCATCTTAACAAGCTCGCATATTTTATTTTAAACAAGAAAAATACAAATAAAGAAAGCAAACAAAATAGAGGGCCGATGAATGCCTAGGGATTCTAAACACAGATTTTTCTGAACAAACTCAAGGATGAAACAGACCTCCGTGACAACCACGCACATTTACACAGCGAGATGGAACAGTCTGTAAGTTTCCAGCAAGTTCCCACCTACGGTCTGAAAAGAATGGCTGGTGGGGAGGGAAGTGGAAAAACAAAAGTATCCCCAGAGTAACAGAAGTGGGCGGTGGGGGAGAGCCTGTGGCAGGAAAGGTGTTAGAGTCAGGTAACAACTGCAAAGCCATCGAACCAACCAAACAAGAAATTCAGGGCCCCTAAGAGGCACGGATGTGAACCAGAAAGATTGGGGGGTGGGGGTGGCGGTGGCGTAGGTCTCCCAGCTGGGGTCTCCGAGAGTCCTGCTCCCAGAGTGCACACAGTCTCCGGAAAACCACTTCATTTCCCTCTCGTACCTTTGGTGTCACACATGAGGGGCTCCGCGCCCACCCTTGTGACAGACAGGCTCACTGTGGGTGACTGTGGCTATTTTCCACTCTGGGCTCTGGAGCAGTCCAAAGCCTTCGCCACTTGTAAATTATTTGGAAAGTTGTGACAATACTGTACTGCCTTCTAGAGCATTCCGAAACTTCAAGCCTGTGTTCAGAGTAAGACCTAGCATCCTGGACGCGGGGTTTCCTAAACTTAGCACGCTGGGTTCACATGCTTGGTTGTTTTACAAACAACTGTTTTGGGTGGTGGGCTTTGGTTAAATTGCTCCACGATACTGGCCAGCCATGTGACTTCCCAGTTCGCAGACTTAGCTGTGGACGTAAAAACAAGCTTAATGGAAACGTGGGCTCGTGTCCTGTTCTCCAAGCTAAATGTCTGTGACACACCGCATGACAAAGCAGTTCTGCAAAGCAGAATTCAAGCGAGGGGGTGCACACGACAAGATGGCAGTTGGCAAGAGAGAAATCCATTCTCCATACCTTGACAGCTCGTGAACCTGGAAAGGGAGCCATTTCTCCCTCTTGCCTGTGCTCCTCCAGAGGTGAAAGGAAAGATATGAAATGGAGGCATTTAGAAAAATGAATCAGCCCTTGCAGACCGAAATTCAGAAAGCGGATCAAGGTTGGCGGTTTACGGTCCAATCAAACAGGTACAGTAGAGATGAAATGATCCATCCCAGGATCCAATCTTATATAAAGAACTAACACAAACAAATAAAAGTGCTGCAAAACCAAAAACACAAAAGAATAACACCCCGTGGGGTTCATGACTGATTTTAACAGCTTTGCCCATAAGACCTTAAGGACAGGTGAGAACTGACACATTCATCATTGTGCTGGTCAGAAACCAGGAACAGAAACAGACAGTTCAAAGGTTACCCTTTTGGTATCCTTAAAAATGGGGCCAGGTTCCTCGATATTTTGTTCTGGTCACCCCAGGTGAGGTGTTCTTTTTATAAATTTTAGAGACAGGGTCTTGCTCTGTCTCCCGGGCTGGAGTGCAGTGGCGTCATCATAGCTCACTGCAGCCTCCAAATCCTGGGCTCAAGTGATCCTCCTGCCTCAGCCTCCCTAGTAGCTGGGACTACAGGCGCACACCCCCACACCCGGCTAATTTTTAAATTTTTGGTAGAGACAAGTTCTTGCTATGTTACTCAGGCTGGTCTCAAATTCCTGGCCTCAAGCAATCCTCCCACCTCGGCCTCCCAAGGTGTTGGCGTTACAGATGTGAGCCACGCACCCAGACTCTGGGTAAGGTTTTTAAGATGGGCAGCCAAGCTGAGGAGAGCAGACTCTACTGAATTCCCTGTTATCCTCCCTGCTGTCTTGCTGTCACTGCAACAGCACTCAGTGACCTCTTACCCCCGACACCCCTATATTTATGCTGGGAAAGGAAGAAGGAACGGAGGGAACTGGACCTAAAGTCTGAAACAGGGGGTTCTAGCGCCTCCTCACATCCATTAGTCCCTGAAATGGCTAAGTTGACCATCACTATCAGTTGGTGTGAACAACGATGGTTAGCACAACGGCAGGGCATCGTCCACACAAGATGCACCGCGTCCTGGGCACACTGCAACGCACACAGAACTGAACACTTCATGGTTTCTGATATCAGAAAGAATTCTGCATCGGAAGTCACAAGACCTAGTTTGTGTCCCCACTGACGCGGCCACTGACCATGAGGGCAGCACTTTGGGAACAGAAAGCACTCTGGGATCCGTCAGCACTCACATGCTGGGGTTCCGCGGGGGATACTCACTCTGCGCGCAGGCGTGGAGGTAGGCATGGGGCTGATGCTGCGGGTCTGCTGTCCAGGAGCAGACGGCCCCTCGGGCGAGCTGCCGGGAGAGGGAGAACTCAGGGACGAGTGGCTGAGGACAGAGTCTTCTTCAGGGCCAGACTCCAGCACCTCACTTTCTGAGGTCATGCTCTTGTCTGGAGGTGTCGTGGGGGGAGTCTCAGCTGCAGAAGGTCTCACGGCCAAGACATCCTGCAAGACCACCACGGGCACCTTCCCTTTGAACAGGATGCCCCCGGCTTCGCTCCAGCCGTCCCATTCCTTTTCGGAGCACGTTCTCGGGCCACCTGTCAGCTCCAGGCAGCTTCGAGGTGAACCTTCCTGGGAGTCACCACTCCTCTCTGCACCTCCTCTGGGGACAACACCCTCGTCCTCTGTTGTGCAAGGAATGTCTGAAAGGGTCGCTTCGGGAAGTGCCAACTTGTCCTTCTGAATGGCCTTGGAGAGTCCCTGCTGATCTGTAGCTTCTTCTATGACTCCATTTACAGCCTCCCCGGAGGGAGAAGCCTCTGGATTCAGTCTACTGTGGTCTAAGGGGCTGTTGGGCTGGTCATTCGAGTCCTCCGTCAGGTCAATGATGACTGTGCTCTGGCCAATGCTGGTTTCCACTCCACTTCCTAGAAAGTTGTCTAAGGGACTCTTCCCATTGACAAGTTTTGGTCTAAAGTCTATGTCAGAACCCACATGACAGTCGTTTTCCAAGGTGTCCAAAGAGGTCTCTAAAGCGGGGACTTTACTCTGCACAGGGGCACTCTGACAGCTTCTTGCGTCGTCTGGGCTGTCATCGGCTTTCTCCTTTGGGACGAGATTCAGGCGCTTGAACGGCAGCCGGGCTGAAATGAAGAAAGGAGGTCATCTTTTTAATGAAGGTGCAGAGCGACAATCGCATGTTTAAAAATTACTAACTTGCTGGGATTTGGAGGGGGGTGACAGTGGTAATGGAATTTTAAAATTTAAAAAGGACTATCTTTTCATTCTGTGCTTTTCCTACATCCTACTTTTTTAAATCTTTTTAAGAAAATTTTGTATCTCTTTCTTTCTTTTTAATTTATTTCCTGATCAAATAGCTCAGACTGTAAACTAACATCCTATTTTTTAAAAAAACAAAAACCTGCCAAGCGTTTAGCAGGCGTGTTGCCCGAATTTCAAGAGAGACGTTTTCTGATCTGTTTGAGATCCAGTTCATAGTCCAGCTCTATTTATAATGGGTGAAAATCCCCTTTGACAATAACTGCATTTAGTTCTCCAGTGGAAAACACAGGCACCCATTTGTGGAAAGGTTTCTCTTTCTGGCCCCAGCACCCCAGGCTCTGTCAGCTTTTCTCATTGCTCAAACGATTACCCTCCTGGGGCCTGCCAGGCTCTGGTCTGGTCATAAGAGACTCACAGCAACACTTCTGGGAGTGAGGAAATTCGGATGAGTGAAGTTCCCAAGGAGCCTACGTTCATGTAAAGGCCCAAGCATCTTTTATTAACCATTTCATAATGTAACAGACCAAATCTGTAAGACTGTCCTTGGTCATTCACACTCTTATCAGTTTAAAAAGTAAGGAAGGCCTGGGGGTCCTGCCAACACCAAACTTGCCATCTATTATCACAGAGGGTGGCAAACCAGATTAATAACCAAGTTTTAGAAACCATAGTTTTTAAAAAATATAATCTAGCCACTCATCTGGCCTAAGGGTTAATGCATTCCCCATTTTACACAAAAGGACTTGGGAACATTCATCTTCCTGTTAAACAGTGGTTCTCAGTAGGGGCAGATCTACCTCCCAGGGGACATGGGCAGGGGCTGGAGACATTTTTGGTTGCCACGACTTGAAGGAGGCTCCTGACATCTAGTGGGAAGAGGCCAGGGAAGCTGGAATACACAGGACAGCCCTCAGGAGAAGAAATTATTAATACCAAATGTCAATCATGCTGAGGTTGAGAAACCTCCTGCAGAGGTGGAGACCGCTGTGGATTTGCTGCTGGGAATCCCAGGAGACATTACTGACTTAAAATGGGTCTAGCAGCTTCGTAGTACGAGGAGTGACTATTTCTCTCCTCTCTGGTCCCCTCTGATGCTTTCGCTGAGGACCCCAACAGGATACAATGAAGGATATAAATTAGGAAGAACTATTTAACCCAATTCCAGAGAGTTACCTTGTATTAACTTCTTAACTGGAAAAGCTGGTCTGTCTTTGCAATCCATGGCTGTGAATAAAAGTGTCAAAGGTTAAGTTATAACAGAGTCAGCAAATAGCTATGCAGAGCCAATCTGTGTACAAGGTGGTTCTCAAGTGAGGGTGATTTTGACCCTTCAGCTCCCTCCAGGAGACATCTGGCAATGTCTAGAGATAGTTTTGGTTGTCACGACGGGGTATGGCTCAAAGGGGTGCTACTCACCTCCAGTGGGGAGAGGCCGGGGATACTGCTACATATCCTACAATGGACAGAACAGCCCTCTGCGACAATTATTTGGCCCAAGACATCAACAGAAAATCCCACCCTAGACACTGTTATGTCTTGTTTTATTTTCTTTGTGGCACTTTGAAACTTCTCTGTTAATTCTGTCTTCCCCCAAACAGAATGCCAGCTCTGATAGCAGAGACTTGTTCCACAGTGTAGCTACAACATCCATCTCGGGGTCTGGAATATACCAGGAAGCCAATGAACAGAGTAACAGGAACAATGAAAAGTAGAATGAGTAAAAGCGGAGATGAGAGAAAACATCAGATTACCTATTTCACTGTGAACGTGGCCTCAGAACACCCTCCTCCAACCCGGCCCCTCACACCATCACCAAATCTGTACACTTAGAACCAAGTCTTTGGCTAAATATCTTTAAATAGAGTAAGTTTAGAAGCTCATACCTGCTAGGAGATCTGGCTTGGAAAAATCTAGGTATTTTAGCTAATCTAAGAATTCTGTGTAAAAGCTACATATAAAAGTGAGTATTTTTAAAAAGTAGACTGGAGCGTTCTAAAAAAACTCAGCTGCCCAAAGAGGAAACTGCCCCCCACCGCCTGCCACCCCAAGCTCAGAGAATAAAAGTTAGAACAGTCACATTTCCTTTCTACCCGTTTCAAGGGAATGAAGACACTGTCATTCTCCGTTTCCAGTTACCAAAAAACATGGATTTCCACTCCTCTCAACTGAAGGATACATAATCTTTAGCCACATAAATTTATTTTCAGGACAACCACAGGGATTTATTAGTGTGGCCCTGTCACTAGTTTTGATGCAAGTGGAACAGAAACAACCTCAGGTCTACATAAAAAAGAACACCCCCCCCCGCCCGCCCCCAGGGATCTGGACTGTCCAAATGTATACACACAATTCACACATGTGTGTATAAAGTTACCAGTTTCTCTTTATTCTGAGATTACATCCTAATTTTATTTAATTAAAACAGCCTTTCCTTTTATGATAATATACGGTCACAGCAAGTGGGCTTTTTTATTTAAAAAAAAAGTTAAATATCCTAACTTGAATAAAAGATTTATAGCTCCATGACAGTCCCAACTTATTTATATCATTATAATTTTATGTCTCTGCGAAATCCCAAAGTCTAGAAGCAACTAGAGCAATGGTTCTCAACCAGGGGTGAGGTTCTGTTGCCTAGGGGACACTTGGCAATGATACATTGTTGTGACGCCTTGGGGAAAAGAGTTGCTACTGGCATGCAGTGGGTAGAGGCCAGGGATGGTGCGCAACATCCCACATTGCCCAGGGCAGCTCCTATGTCAACAGTGCCGAGTTTGAGAAACCCCGGACTAGACTGATTAACGTCCATTCTAGTCCTTCATTCATTCATGCATTTATCAGGCACCCACTAGGTGCCAAGTGCTGGGGATGTAATGGAGACTCAAGCAGGGGAGAATGCAGTCTGGTCTCCCCTTGGTCCACCATCCCACGTTTTGGGAACCCCTTCTGAGTGCTATAAAGCCCCCTTCCAAGACACAGAAAGGAGAGAGTCGCCTTGCGTCATCGGGAGAAAGAACTTGGGATTCCCAGTTCCCTGCCAATCCCCACCATCTAGGCCTCTTACCTGGGCTTGCCTCGACCCGCAGTCGCAGCTGTTCTGGTCCCCAAGCCCGTGTGACCCCGGGCCTCAGTTTCCCCACCCGCTGCAACATCCAACTTGGTCAAGGGACACAAACGCACTCGGTAACCTGCAGAGTCAGCCCTTTCACCTCCCCAGGCCTCAGTTTCCCCTCTTGGCCTCACCGACTCGTCACCCCAGAGGGCCCAGGGAAGGGCAAACGCGTCGGGAAAAAGAAATATGGTCGCAGCTGCAACAATAACGTCAAGGAGAGCGTCCTTTGGGTCGCAGGGCCCTTGCTCGGGATTATAAGGCCCCAGGGACCGAATGCCCAGCCCGAGGGAGTAGGCCCGGGGCTGGGAGGCCCGTCCGCCCCCAACCGCCGCCTCGGGCCACACAGGCCGCGCACCGCGCCCCCCCTTTCCCTTGGCGCGAGCCCGAACCGACCTACGGCCTCTCCCCCGGCGCCCGGCGCCACGCACTCCGGCCCTTCCAGCATCGCCCCGGCGGCGGCTCGAACTCCCCCCAGGCGGCTGAGGCGCGGGCTCCGCTCCGGCGGCCGCTGCTGCTCGCCCTCCCGCCCGCGCCGCTGCCGCCGCGGCCGCCGCGCTCGTATTTGGCGGGAACCGCGGCGACCCCCGCCGCCCGTGCGCCGATTGGGCGAGACCGTGTCACGTGACACCCCGACTCGGGAAGAGCGGAGCTACGGGAACATCCTCGCGAGAACCGTGGCTTCCATTCCTCCCAAGGCTCCCCTATTGATATTCCCGCTGGGAGGCGGGGCTTCCTCCGGCGACTGGTAATTGGCTGGAAGGAGATGTCCTGCGATTGGGAAAGGGAGGTGTCAAGTTGAGAGCTAGGCACTGCGATTGGCTGAGTGCGTGGGATAGTCTGTAGAAGGAGGGAGGGGCAGGCTCTTTCGTCACCGGATGACGGTATGGAACTGGGATTAGATAAGGACTCTGAAGTTTCGAGTTTATCCTAATGGGAGGTACGTCGGCTGAATATATCAACAGCAATTAAAATTATAAATTGCCTTCTATATGAACAACAAAATAAAGTCTGGGTAACGTCTCGGAAGCATTTGACGTGCAGGAAATATATCCGGAGTGAATGAATGAATGGATGGTTTTTGGTTTAATCCCCAGGAAATTTGTGCACGCTGTTTTCTCTGCCCAGAACAATCTTTTCGCAGCTCTTTTCCTGGCTAATTTCTACCTATTTTTCAGATCTTAGATCGACACCTCAAGAAGCCTTTCCTCCCCAACCCTAACAGCATCAAGTGCCTACAACACTGTTTTTTTTTTCCTCGAAGCGATTACAGCTGTATCTATTGGTGATGAACTAATTTAACTAATGAATTAATTTCTGTTTTTGTCATTAGCTTCATGAGGGCAGGAATCATTCGTCACTAGACCCCAGGATCTGTCAGTAACTATTATATTAGTTCAATAAATATGTGAGCGAATGCATAAATATAATTTGATTGAATTGTGTAGCCCTGTTCACGCAACTGTTTAAAAACCTCACACAGAACAAACCTTCGATGTCAGCCTGTGGGTCTAGAAATAGCTGTCTCCCCCCAATTTAATCTCTCAGAAATAGAGGTGAGGAGATGACATTGGAATTTAGCCCAAGTTTGGAATTCTAATGAGGTAGCTTAGAAAATTAGATCAATAGAATTGGTTGGGAAAAGTGTGGAGAAATAGAAAATTTGGGGACATCACTTTGGGCAAGTCATGTCATTATGCAATGCCTTAGTTTCCCTGTCTGATCCATAAGGATGTTTTCCCTCCCTCCTCTGACATTCGCGGAATTCTGTCATGATTTACACCAGTGGATCACAGTCGAAGGTGTGTAACAGAAGCACACAGGCACTTTTTCAAACTATTCATAACATCCCTTTAGTATCTTGGGGTGTGAGGTTGGGGTTGGGGCATATGTATTCTGCCCAACCCTCTGATTGATCTAGTCTGCTACCTTCTGTTGAGGCATTTAGAAACTTCCAGCAATCATCTTCAGAAAATCGACCTCTCAGCAATTGCAACCTTGATGTTCCAAGCACTTTAGCTTTAGTCCTTTTCTTTTTCCTCTTTTTGGATTCATTTAGTCATCCCAATTCATTATTAGTTTTCAATCCATTCATTATGGTTTTGATCAATCAATAACAGTTAATCCACAAATCAATATTGATAAACATGTATCAATCAGGGAAGGCTTCCTGGAGGGGGTTTCATTCCAAGTGGCCTCCTCTTTGTACACAAAGAGCAGGAGGAAAGATTGGGGAAGAATGCATAAGAAAGCAATGGTATTAGCAAAGTCCCACAGGCAATCGGGATCTTGGATTACAGAAGAAGAAGAGAGCAGGCTGGGAGCCGTGGCTCATGCCTGTAATCCCAGCACTCTGGGAGGCTGAGGCGGGAGGATCGCTCAAGGTCAGGAGTTCGAGACCAGCCTAAGCAACAGCTAGACCCCTGTCTCTCCTAAAAATAGAAAGACATTATCTGGACAACTAGAAATATACATAGACAAAATTAGCTGGGTATGGTGGCATGTGCCTGTAGTCCCAGCTACTCAGGAGGCTGAGGCAGAGGGATTGCTTGAGCCCAGGAGTTTGAGGTTACTGTGAGCTAGGCTGACGCCACAGTACTCTAGCCCCGGCAAGAGAGCCAGAGATTCTGTCTCAAAAAAAAAGAGGAGGAAAAGAGCAGAGGTCACAAGAGCTGACAAGGATAAATTTTGTAGGCTTTGGAGGCCATGTCGTGAAGTCTGGAGTGTATTCTAAGGGTAATAGGTGGAGTTTAAGCAGGGGACTGGTGTGATCTGAACTGAGTTCAGGAAGTATCTTTCTGGCTGCCTTGCAGGGGATGAATTGGAGGGAATAACTTGGAGAAGAGTGGTATGGTCAAAGCATGAAAAAAGTAGCTACACCCAGATGTCTGACCTGGGCGACTGAATGGATGAACACAAAACAGGGTGGGGGAGCGGGGACTGAACACACAGAGGAATTGGATTTAGCTAAGATGAGCAAACAGGTACCTGGAGAATTGTAAGTCCAGCCTCCTGAGCTCTTCGAGTCCCTTCAACTTTTCCGACTTCCCCAGGCATGTTTAATTTAAGGGCCTCTCCTAAGACTTCAGAGCCTCCCCCGGGACCCCAGGGGTCGCTGCAGCCTCTACGACCCCTCTAGGCTCGGCCCGCTCAACTCGCTGGCAGAGGCGCGTTGTGGGCGAAATGCGCGTGCGCTCTCCGCCGGCAGGGGGCGCGCGTGCGCAGACAGGCCCGGGAGGGGGCCGGCACCGGAAGTGTGCGGTTGCCATGTAATATCCTGGCCGCGCGGGCGCGCGGGGCTGAGGCGGCGCCGGGGCGGGCTCGGGAGCTGGCGAGCGGGTGGCGGAGGCGGCGCCGACGGAGGCCGCTGAGGCGCGCGGGGGGTCGGCGGCTCCCAGTAGCCTGTCGCTTGCGCGGTCCCTGCGGTTCGCTCGGTCCGGGCGGGAGGCCCGACGGCGCGAGGCAGCATGTCGGTGGCGGGGCTGAAGAAGCAGTTCTACAAGGCGAGCCAGGTGAGCGGACGCTGAGGCGGGGGGTGGCGAGCCACGGGCCCCAGGCTGCCCGGAGTGGGGGTCCGGCCCGGTCGTGGCTCGGGAAGGGGCCGAGGGGACCGAGGTGGCGGCGTTGGCACGTGTGTCCCGCCGGGTGGGGAACGCCGAGGACGGCCGGGCGGTGGCGGGGGGGGTGGGGGGCTACGAGGTAGCCCAGGCCCTGCCCGCCATGTGGGCTCCAGTCTCCTCGAGGAGGCTGAGCAGAGCTCTTGGGAACAGGAGAGATGACCCCAGAGGTTGGCCAGAGACGTGGACCCCTCGCCTACTTCCCTTCCCTCGAAAGGCGGAGTTTGGGGGATGGTGGGGGAGAGAACGGGAAGAAACGAGTCCTTAGGCTGTCGACACAGGACTCTTGCCAGGTAGCCCAGGAACAGGGAAAGTTTGCCTTTAGAACAGTTCTTTTAAAAAGCATCTTGACAGACGAGGTATAAAGTGGAAAGGGTAGAGTAAAAAGTCAGTTTCCTGCCTCTGCTGCTCAGACATCTGTCTAGTCCCTCTCCCGAGAGACAGGGACTGTCACCGACTCCGTATGTCCCTTTGCAAAGATATGTGTGCACCTCAACTTTAAAAACACACGCACACATAGTGATAGCACACTCTACATAATCCTGTGTACTGTATTTTTCATTAAACATGTCTTGGAGACCACACTGGAGCTGGAATTCTCTCCCTGGGCACTGTTGACATTTGGGGCCACTGATCATTCTCTGGGGTAAGGCTGTCCTGGGCACTGCAGGGTGCTGAGCAGCGTCCCTGGCCTCCACTCACCCCATGCCAGGAGCACTCCTCAGTTGTGACAACCACAAATGTCCCCAGACATCACCCAGTGCCCCCCCTCCCTTGCCCCTCTCCCAGAACTACTGCACTAAAACATATTCCTAGAGCTTCTTGGATCTTTTTAATGGGTACATGGTTTTTCATTCCATGTAGTGCACCCTAACTTATTTAGCTACTTGTCAATTGGTAGATGTTTAGATTGTTTCCAATAGTTTTCTGCTATAAACATTGCTACAATGAATCACCAGTGACTTGGCTCACAGGGGGGATGAGTTTTATAGGACAGAGTCCCAGAATCGGAATGCTGGATCCAAGCCTAAATGCATTTTACATATGACAGATAATAGAGTTTTTTTTGGAAAGTCCAGGCCCCATTGCTTATGAATCTGGTGAAAGTTGTAGATCCACTCTCTAGAAAACTGGGCAAATGTAAAATTCAGTTTACAATTTCAGATCCAACAGGCCCCAGATTTATTGAATCCTCTTGGTCCACGCATTGCAAGTTCAGAACCTTGGGTGTGGAGTTTGTAGACTCCACGGAGGGGTGAGCCACAATCTTAGGAAATGTGTGGGCTGGCAAACAAGGCTCTACCCACAGTTTGGAGAGGCCCAGCAGAAGGAATGAGAAATGAGTCCCCAGTAACACCCAGCTGGTACCTTTTGCCCCTGGAAGGAAAAAAGTGATTGTCTAGGGACATAGATATATAGGGTCTATCTCTCAACCCCGGATGATGGCTAAACCCTAGGGGAAGAGACACTTACTCCAGAGGAACTTTCGAGTTGTTGCTGAGAATAGTACACTTTGCCCAGCATAATGAAATCAAGTGGCCTGGCCCTGTGTTAGACTTTGGCCCGCAGGCATCAGACCCCCACGCGCTTGATTGAAGCACCTTAGAACTCTGCTCACTAGTAGGAAAGATGTCTTCAGAGGTCTTGGAAGAATTCCTGGGCCACTTTGTTCCTTCACATAGACAGGTCTCTGGAAGCCCTCCCCTTTCCACCCCAATACCAGGGCCTGTGCTGGTGGCTCATATTTTTTTTTTTTTTTTTTTTTTTTGAGACAGAGTCTCGCTTTTGTTGCCCTGGCTAGAGTGAGTGCCGTGGCGTCAGCCTCGCTCACAGCAACCTCAAACTCCTGGGTGCAAGCAATCCTTCTGCCTCAGCCTCCCGAGTAGCTGGGACCACAGGCATGCGCCACCATGCCCGGCTAATTTTTTCTATATGTTTAGTTGTTCGATTAATTTCTTTCTATTTTTGGTAGAGACGGGGTCTCACTCTTGCTCAGGCTGGTCTCGAACTCCTGAGCTCAAACAATCCGCCCGCCTCGGCCTCCCAGAGTGCTAGGATTACAGGCGTGAGCCACCGCGCCCGGCCTGGTGGCTCATATTGTCCTGAGCTGACCGTCTCTATGGAGGAACTCGCTGGGCCTCTTAGGCCAGCCACCAGAATTTTTCTCTCTTGGGGAAGGCAGGATGGCCTGCATTCAAGTTTGCAAAAAGTGCCTCGAAACCTGGAAAGTGCAGTACACTGTAAGCTGGTGGTTAAGATCAATTTACTATTTCGACATGCTGTGGCCCAGTCCCAGAGGAGTACTGCGCTGGCCACGTCCTACTCAGAGAGCTGTCATCGTGGCCTCTTGATCAATTCTGTTTTGAGTTGTCCTCTCAGGAATCCCTCTGGCTGTGGGCCACCCTCTTCTGCAATAGTTTCCATGGTTCTCTAACATCTCAGTTGTTTATCTGGACACGTCCATCTGTTTGCGTGTTTCTTTTCTCCTTCTCAGTAGCACCTCTTCCACCCTCTTCTGTGCCCTCATAACGTGGTCTGTTCAAAAGAGACATCTCTTCTCATGTAGTGATAACGTTTATTGCATTTTCACCCGGCGAACAGGCAGTGTGCTTTAAACCAGTAGGTCTCGACTGGTCTTCTTATCTGGTCTAAGGGTCAAAACACTCCCCTTTTTACACAAAAAAATGTGGGGACATTTATCTTCCTGTAGAACAGAGGGTCTCAACAAGGGTCAGTTCTGTCCTCCAGGGGACACTGACAATGTCTAGGGACGTTTTTGGTTGTCACAGCTTGGTAGGGCACTGCTGGCTTCTAGTAGGTGGAGAGGCTAGGGATACTGTTCAGCACCCTGCAGTCCCAGGGCCCCCAAGAATTACTGGCCCCAAATGCCAATAGTACTGAGGTTGAGAAAAGGTACACTGTAAGCTGGTGGTTAAGATCAATTTACTATTTCGACATGGCCCAGTCCCAAAGGAGTACTGCGCTGGCCACGCTTTAAGCTTTGAGAAAAGTGAGTACAATTGTACAAAAAAGTCCCTACTGGGCCATTCTTACGGTATTGGCCTCATTTTTCTAGTTTTCCAAATACAGATAATCCCAGGTGCACAGATGTGTATATACTTACAACTCAGCAGCCAGGCCCTAAGTCCTTAGGAAAACCCCACGTATCTTTCAGCATCTGGTTTTTTTTGTTTTTTTTTGTTTTTTTTTGAGACAGAGTCTCGCTCTATTGCCCAGGCTAGAGTGCGGTAGCATCAGCCTAGCTCACAGCAACCTCAAATTCCTGAGCTCAAGCGATCCTCCTGCCTCAGCCTCCCAGGTAGCTGGGACTACAGGCATGCGCCACCATCACCACACCCGGCTAATTTTTTCTATTTTTAGTAGAGATGGGGTCTGACTCTTGCTTGAGGTGGTCTCGAACTCCTAATCTGAAGTGATCCTCCCACCTTAGCCTCCCAGAGTGCTGGATTACAGGTGTGAGCCACAGCACCCGGCCTCAGCACCTGGTCTTTTTCTTTAACCCTGCAACACCTTGATTTTAGCGGCATCCGATCTTTTTAAGGAGGTGGAAACTCACATCAGTGCTTGTCAGGCAGACATTACTTTGACCCTTCCATTGGCAATGTCCGAGACAGTGCTTGGCTGTCACAACTTTGGGGAGGGTGCTAAGGGCATCAAGTGCGTAGAGGCCAGGGATGGTCACTAAACATCTGCTAGTGCATTTTCCCCTTCCCTTCAAGAAAGAATTTTCCACCCCCACATGTCAGCTCAAGAAATTCTGCTTTAAGCCAAGTTCTGGGTTTCAAAGGCTTGTCACAGTGTCATGTCTAAATTGAGAAGTAGAGGCCAGGTGGACGTGGGAGAGCGAGCTGGAAAAAGATACACTTGGGTCCTTGGTTTCTCACAGGTGAGGCTGCGGTGTTGATTCAGAGTTTCGAATCTGTCATTGGTGAGACCGGTAATGACCTTAGCATGTTGCATGCCAGTTCTTCTCCTGGGAAAACCTTTCAAGGTCTTGTTCAAAATTGGTTTGGGCTTGAGTGGGAAGTTTGTGAGTTTTCACTTCTCACTGTGAACTGACCACCGATGAGTTGAGGGCCTGGGCTGGGAGAAGATGAAGCAATAAAAGCAACAGCCGCCTGTCCTGTCCCATCGATTTGGTCCTCTCTGTTCTGCCCGTGTAACACTCCCTCCCTCGGTAGCCGCCTGGCATTTGTGCCGACCTATAATTGGGGAACTGGGCGGGGGGCCGGGGGCAGTGCTGCTAGCGAGATCCAGGCTCAGAAGTTCTCTTCGAAGTGTGTGTGTGTTTGGGTGGCATCATTTCCAGACCTAAACTGCTAGCTGGTTTCCTGATAAACCTTGTGGCCGGGCTGTGAGGAGATTTGCGAGTATAACTGGGGATCCAGCTGGCAGCTGGCCTTTTTTTTTTTTTTTTTATTGCCTGAAAGGAGGGAGGGGGTTTGAATGGAAAGATTGATTCATTCTGAACTGGGAGGAAAATTCATGATCACCACCTCCCATAGCTTCGAGGTTTGTCGGATGCTCCCTAGGCCCTGGGTTTGTGCCTGGAACAGGAGAGGAGTGGGGAGTACAGGAGGGCTATATGCTGGGGGACCCTGGACCAATCTGTCAGGAAGGCAATAGTCAGAGTAAGCAGTACAGGGGACATGGCTGGTGTCTTTAATGTCCCCCACTACTGCCTGCTGTGACCTGTTTTTTAAACCTCGCTTTGTGGAACCCCTCTCTTGCTTTCCCACTGAAGTACTTGGCTTGTTACGTAAGAAACATGGAGTGATCTTAAGATGCAAAAATGTGGAGCTTGTATCTTTGGCCTCAGCTGGAATAAAAATGTAGAGCCGTGGGCTGGGAATGACAGGTGATTCAGAGGCCCGTGCGTGAGGGCCGGAGTTGGCAATTCAGAGGCTGAGCTTGGCATCGGCCGTCAGCCGCGCAGCTGCAGGCTGACCTCCGGAAGCCCCTCTCCCTTGGGGAGGCGCCGGCAGCAGATGTAGGAAAGGGTTTTGCTCTGCGATATCCACGTATGATGGGAACGGGATAAATAAAGTGCACTCTTGCAGGAAGCCGCGATGACTTGAGTCCGCGAAGTGCAGCACGTGCTGGCTTGTGCTGTGAGACACTCAAACCAGCTGTGTCAGGACCCTGGGCCGCCACGGACATGTGGGGCTCGCTCTCCCCGCTCAGCTCTTGGTCACTAGCCTACAGGGTGGCATCACCAGCCAGCGTGCTGAGGCCTGAGCGGCGTGCTGGCCAGACTGTGGAGGTGCAGAGGTTTTTGAGACTGTCCTTACCCGGAGGAACCTGGGGGTTCCTTAAACCCCAGCACTTCCCAACCTGTGTGTAAAACCAGGTCCACCTGGCTTCCTTCACAGAGCCGGGTGCTGGCGACCTCGAGTGCTTTGTGACCAAGCAGCATCCTGTGTATTCCCGTTCTTAACAAACCAGGGCCAAGAAATCGTCACATTCCCACTTCTGCCACCCGTGACTGTACATTTGGCCGTGTAAATAAAGCCAAGAGCCCAGGGTTTGCCTCTGACTCACAATCCTGCCGACCAGCTGGAGCTCCGTGGGCGCTAATCGCCCTGCGGATCTGGGCGTGTTTCTGTGCCAAGCCCCACAGTGCTTAATTACATTCTCTGTGCCACTTAATAGCAGCCTGCGAGCTTGGGTGTTTCGCTTCATCTCCTTGTCCAGTTTGAGAAATTAGGGGCTGTCACGTTTTCGAGACCCCAGACCTATCGAAGGCCTAGCAAGCTCACTGAGGAAACAGTGCTGTGTACCCACCCACCCCAACTCTGTCCGGCCTTTCTCTGCGGTAACCGGCATTTGAATGCGTAGTACGTTTGGGGACCTGAGCTGCCGCTTTATCCTACACTTGTCCGTATGCACATGTGTCTGTTTTTTCCCTCAGAGGAAGAACTTACAGGTTGGGGCCAGTCCAGCTGGGACCTGCCGTCTGCCTCCGGTCTGCGTGCCCAGTGGCCTTTGGTGCGGGGACCTGCGGTACAGTTGTGTCCTCCCTCCTGTCTCAGCTCTTCTCCTCCTCTTCAGTTGTTGCCAATATTTTGAAACTGATCTCATCTGGGGAAACTTAGTTTTTAATCTGGAGCATGCGGCCAACTTCCCTGATAGGATTTCAGAGGCAACTGCGTGTTTTGGCGCTGCAGCGTTTTGGCGCTGCAGCGGGCCAGGGTGTGGAGGGAGGAACTGGAATTGTCTCCTGTGTTTCTGGTCTCTAAGCTGGGTGAGGTCTCTAAGCGGGTGAGGTCTCTAAGCTGCTGGAGGATTGGGTGGGGAAGCTTTCCAGCCTTGGGCCCTTTTTGCCCCAGGGAGTCAGGATCCAGCCCCTTCCAGCCTCCTCACCCTGCTGGAGCTCTCAAACCCTCATGGCTTTTTAGTGTGTGAGCTGAAGTGTCAGGGGGCGGGCTCTTCTGGTTCCTTTTCAAAGCTGTCCCTGGAAAGCTGGGTGGAAGAATGTGGCAGGCTGTGGCCCAGCTGGTCCGTCTCCTCCCTCTCCTCTACTTCTCTCTCTCTCTCCCCTCACCTCTCCTCTTCTTCCTCCCTCCCTCTCTGGCCTTTCGCAGGCTGGCTTTGGCAAGCACTTTTCCCGAGCACTGCAGTTTGGGTGCGTTTCTGCTCGTTTCCTGTTAAGTAGTGACCAGCGAGCACTCCATGAACTCAGGCTCCCAGAGGACGGCCCCTTCTTCCTTTTCCGCTCTGCTCCTAGAAAAACCTGCTGACCGGTCTGAGAGCGGGGTCACGCGGAGACTTCCTCACCACGGCAGGAAAATAGACGGACCATTTCCTCCGCCGGACCTGACTCAGCACCGGCCCGCTGACCGCTTTGGAGAGGACTCCTGCCTGGCGGGTTGAATTTCCACACCTGAGTGCGGGCATGGAACACCCACGGTGGGGTCGTGCCCAGTGTGGGAGATGGTTCAGCTGAGCGTCTGCAGAGGAGCAGGGGGAGGTGGTCACAGCAGATAATGTAATGTCAGGCAGTATCAGATGCCAGCCAGGGTGGAGGGGGTGAGTGGGCCTGCCCTACTCTGGGCAGGGAACATGTATCTCCTTGGCCCCTGCCCCGGGGCACCTACTGGGCCCCTGAGTGGTCACACCCCCCTCAATGTTTCAGATCAATTTGGTGACTGTTCCATTGCCTTCGCCACTAGATCATAAGCTCTTTGCAGGCAGGAGCCTCGTATTTCTACTCCCTGCTGCATCCCCAGCATTGAGGCTCGGGCCTGTCCCGGGGATAGAAGGACGGGGGACTGATGGTTGCCTCACACCCGCGAGAGCACCCCAGTAGGCCTGGGTACAGTTCAAGCTCTCACTTGACTTTCGGGAGCTTCCAGAGCCCCCGTCCTTATCTTACCTTTAAATGCCACTGCTCCCCTCCGTGGGTGACAAGGCCATCAGCCCGCCTGCCCTACCTGGGCTGGGTACTCGTGCCTCCTGTCCGATAGCACTGAGCCTCCCTGCCCTTCCCTGCCCAGCCCCGGTCTCTGTCCACTCCCTGTCTGCCTCCACGGCCCTGTTTGTCTCCCTTTGTCCTGGGTGTCTGCCGGGACCACCATGGGAAGCGAGTTCTCGCCCTGTAAGCACCTAGCCGCGCGGCCTCACCCACATGCCACAGCTAATCTTTGCGTTGAACGTGCTCTCCCTCCGTCAGACAGCAAGCTCGGGCACCTGTGGTGGGCTGTGCCGCTGGGTACTAGCTTGCCAGCTGGGTCATCAGAAATGCACCTGACAAGGAGGTCCCACTGGGGGGCTCCTTAGCATGGAAGGGGGCTGCCCCTCAGTGGGGCCTCCTGTGTGTCCCTGGCGGTGGCCAGGGCAGAGCACCAGGGAAGCAGGTAGCTGGCAAGGCCTTTGAGAACTCGATTGGGAACAGGTCTGACTGGTCTGAAAGAAAATAGTTCAGAGATTGTTCCCTTTGGTTTGGGATGAGCCTGAGCACTCTAGGGTGGCAGCCGAGAGTGACCCGAACTTGGCTGGGCCAGAGGGGCGTGGCCGTGTCACAGGCAGTCTCTGTGGTCTCTGTAACCCAGAGCCTGCCCTGGGGAGCAGAGCCCAGATGTACGTGCTCGTCCTTCATCGCGGCATGTGCCGCTCAGCCAGGCCGCTCTGTTCGGAGATAGCAGCTCCCTGGCTTGAAATACTCCCCAAAGCAGACCCCTCCTGGCCTCCAGAAACCCACTCCCCAGGTCCAGTGGCTTTTCTTAGACATGGCCACTTGAGCCTTGGTCCTGCCTGACAGTCCTGTCCTCCAGCCCCTCCCTGGCTTCCACACCAAGGTGTCATTTCGAGTCTTCTCTGGTTTCTTGGGTTCTCTCTGCGGACTCGCTGTCCTGTTGCTGGGCTTCCCGCCTCTCATCCGCCACCCGCTCCATGCCTATCTTCCAAGCCCGTCCCCAGGCCCAGTGTGCACACATGCGACTCCAGCGCCGACTCCCTCTGCATCTTCCCTGACACGTCGGCTTTACTGTGAGCCAGCAGCCTGGGCTCGTGGTCTGCTGCCTGTGCTTTGACTTCGATTCATTCATTAATTTGACTTTTTTCCTCGTAAATTGGCTCACTTTAAAATTTATTTTAAAAGGGATCTTGGTATTATTCCTTGCTGTGAATAGTAGTAACTGGAATAACAAATGTAACAGCAAGAAAACAGTGGAATAAATTATTCCCGTGTGCCTGCCTTCTGGGCCTCAGGTGTGTGCTCTTGCTGAAGGGTTGCCCACACCAGCGTGGTGCCCCGAAGGCTGCCCCGCCACAGTGAGAAATACGGAAAGAACCGCAGCAGGCATCGTGTGCTCACCGTGTGTGACTCGTGGGAAGGGCCCGGCAGGATGTGACTTCCTTAAATCCATACCCTAGAGATGCCCAAACAGCACCTTGGCCAGTAATTTAAATACCTCCCAGTACACCCCAGTCCAGCCCCACTTTCTTTAAGCAGAGCGGTTGGCCCATGTTTTTTCTGTCTTTCTGAGCTTCAGCCCCAGCAGTTGAGCAGAAGCCCCTGCGAAGGGAAGCTGTAGAACTTTCTGCTGCTTTCCGCCCTCTGTCATGAGGGTTTATAACACACAGGTCCCCAGGGTTCCTCCTCCCCGCGCCCCCCAGCCACCCGTCTCCGTGGGATGAGGCCCGCGGCCCACTCAGGCAGACGTGCAGGCGTCCGGCAGCCTAATAGCCTCGGTTCTCAGAGTCCCGATTGTTCCAGACGGACAGGCAGCCCCAGCCCTTCAAGGCCAGCCTTTGTGACTTGGACGAGGGCAGCCTGGGGAGCTGGGGTGGAATTCCTCCGTCCCTTGACCCTAGCACGCCCCAGCCTGGGGTCGGCCTCCATCCCCTCTCCTGGGGTTAAGAATCGTTGCTATTATGTTAGGAGGAAAAAACCCAGAACTACTGAGTCAGTCTTTCTTCTTGCTTGCTCTGGTCAAATCACCTTCCACCCACGAGGACTGCTGGAGCTGCCATGGCTCCCTGCTGGCCACGGGGTGGGTGTGCGGGTGAGGGATGGTCGAGGTAGGCGTGTGGTGCCCGCATCAAGGCTGCGGACGCTGAGCTGCAGGTGGTGGCTGTCCCCACCTCTGCCATCTTCACTCACTCTCTTGCGGAGTCTGTGATGTACTGCTCTAGTGTTTTCACGCCGGCCGCCCAAGAGCAGCACCCCCGTGTGGGCCCTCTGAGCAGCGGGGTCCCTCTGCTACCCCTGGACTGGTGGGTTTGGGGTTCATGGGTGGGAAGTTGCAGAGCTAGAAGGGAAGGACACCGCTGAGGACAGCGGGCAGGAGACGGGCCTTCGGCCACCTGCCGCCATGACGTTTCTGAAGCCCGGAGTCCACTCGGCTGTCAGAGGAGCCGGGGGGGCGGGGGTGGGATACCACTTATCTGGGTCAGCGGCGCTCCCCAGGTCCGCAGGCCGGTGGGTTCCAATGCCTCACACAGGGCACAGCCCTTTTTCGGGCATCTCCTCAAGTTTGTGTTATAAAGTGTTTCAGACACAGTAGTATCAATGCTCATCACCCCGCTCAAATAAACCAAGAGCAGAACAGTTACACCTTTACTACACGTGGATTTGTCACTCAAAAACAGGCAGTGTTGCCTTGCAAGTCTAAACCTCACGTAAGTGATATCACGTGGGTGCGTTTGTTTTCTCATAACCAGCTTTCTTGGCTGAATTCTGTTTGTAGGTTCCGTTCACGCTGGTACACACAGCCCCGGGTCGTGTCCGCGGCTGCGTAGCTTTCCCATGTGTGATAATTCCACGATGCATTTATCCATCCTCCCGCCAGCCGCCCGGCACGTGTCTGGGGTTTCTGCACAGCTATACCTTCTTCCGTGCAGCCATATAGGTTTTCAAACGTACTAGTCTGGAAAAAAACAACCTATTCAATTTGCATGACCTAAAGTCTTGGACCCAAAGCCGCTGGTGTCATGTGTTTGAGCGCTTGTAAAGTGTGTTATTTCAACTGTGCTCTGTGTGTTGTACGTGCCCAGGGGCCTTGGCCAGGAAGCCGAGTGGGCGGGGAGGAGACTCCCCAGGCGCCGGGTCAGCTCTGTGTGGTCCAGAGCCGGCACCGCCCCGGTCAGCTCCGAGGACTCTGTTTCTGCTCCGTGTCCTCACGGAGCTCCCTCGCCAGCCTGTGGACTCCTCAGGAACCGTGTTTTCAGGTGTGTCCTGCGCAGTGCGACTGAGCGCCCAGGAAGCACCCAGCACAGCCTCATCCGAAGGGGCTCCTGGGGCCGGCGTGCACGGCCAGGCCTCATCACTCGCGCATTCTGTGTCTGCAGCTTCACCTACTCGCTAAGATTTATTTAAGCCCCCGCATCAATACTTGAGGGACCTCTGCAGGCCTTCGCAGACAGACGGGGAAAGGAGAAAACTTTGTTGCCCGGCACCCACGTTCCCAGCTGCGGTCGGACGGGGCGATGCTGCCTTCCGGTTCCCGTGCTCACTGTGGACCAGCCTCCCGTCTGCAGCCTGGCACTGCACGCTTTCTGCGTTTTCGTGGATTGTCGGTGATGGCGTTGTTTAGAATGGCCCCAGGCATCCTGCTGAAGCGCTGCCTAGTGTTCCTCAGCGCAGTGAGCTGTAGTGAGTCTCAGGAGAAAATCTGCGTGGGAGAAACTTCTTTCCTGCAGTGAGTTAAAGTTCAGTGTGGATACATATTAAATAAAGCGGGAGACACATGCAACAAGGTTACTCATTGGTCCTTTGATGAACCGGTTGTGACCAGAGGCTTGCAGAACCCTAACCCTGTATCTCCCCCAGCCGTGGTTCGACATGCGCTAGCTCAGTGTTTACCGCGGCTTTCTAGAACAGCAGTGCCTCAAATGGCGAGGAGACTGGACTGTGGCTCCTGTGGCAGCAGGACAACACCCCTCCACAGCTGCCCTCTCCATGCCGGGAACCCGTGACTGTTCCTTGCTGGGAAAAGGGACTTTGTGAGATAGGGTCAAGGACGCGGACCTGGGGTGGGAGATTATCCTGGTTTATCCGTGAGGGCCAAGCCTGATCAGAAGGGCCCTGGAAGGCGGAGACCTTTCCCTGCCATGGTTGGAGGGGGGCGGGTCTGCCGGAGAGAGTAAAGATAGCAGTGGGAGGCCGCCAGCCTCTGCCAGCTTTGAGGACGGAGGGAGGGGCAGTGAGCAGAGGGAGTTGGGTGGCTTCTAGACACTGGAGAAGGTGGGAAACCCGTAGAATGCCCAGAAAGGAACACAGCTCTGCCAACACCTCAGCCTTAGCCCCGTGAGACCCTTGTCAGACTTTGACCTATTTAAGACTTGTGTGTTGCTTAAGGAATTGGAGGTGTGGCTGACGTGGGAGGATGGGAAGAGGCCAGGACTTTGAGGCCAGCCTAGGCAACACAGCAAGACCCCATTGCTACAAAAAACTTAAAAAATTAGCCAGGCGTGGTGGTGGCATCTGTAGTTCCAGCTACTTGGGAGGCTGAGGCGGGAGGATCACTTGAGCCTGGGAGTTTGAGGCTGCAGTGAGCTGTGATCGCACCACTGCACTCCAGCCTGGTGACAGAGCAAGACCCTGTCTCTAAAAAAAAGAAAAAATGAAAAAAGAAGTTGGTGGTATTCTCGGTCACTAGGTTTGTGTTGATTTGTTACGGCAGCCACAGGAGACTCATACAGGTCCACACTGTCTTAAAGCCATGTCATGGTAAAGGTTTTCTGCCCAGTCGTTAAGGTGTGTGTGCATATGAGAGAGAGAGAGAGAGAGAGAGAGAGAGAGAGAGAGAGAGAGAGAGAGAGAGAGTGTGTGTGTGTGTGTGTGTGTGTGTGTGTGTGTGTGTGTGTGTTAGTTATCCTCTGCAGAGGCTGGAGTCAACAAGAAAACAGGACCAATTCCCTTTGCCTGGTTGGCTTAGGGGCACCCTGCTGAGCGCAGTGTCCATCCAGCCGCCTTCA
This sequence comes from Indri indri, assembly GCA_004363605.1. NCBI lineage: Eukaryota > Metazoa > Chordata > Mammalia > Primates > Indriidae > Indri > Indri indri. The sequence continues at coordinate 51,600 of RJWJ010004057.1, read as the reverse complement.
GTTACGACGCCCTGCAGAGCAGTCTTCAACAGCAGCTGCTCCCTGGTTCCTGGCATCCCACCTTGGTGACACAAAGCCGGTGGACTAACAGAAAATTCAGTCCCCGTTGTTTAACTTTGCTTTTGAAAACTGTTGGATGCTGTTGCCTGTTCAACCCTGAGGGTACCACACGCCCCAGAAACCCCACAGCAGAAACTGACCTGCGTCAGTTCCCGTTGATCACTTTAATGTCGACTGTGCTGAAGGCGGTTGGTGGTTCCTGAGTTGACGGCGCATTTTGTCTGATCCGGGAGCCCGGAGCCCATGCCAGATGCCCCTCTGTAGTGGCCCCGCACGACTTCAACTTCACGATCAGCACTTCAGAGTCGCGTGCTGGGCTTTTGTGTCCAAGCCAGCCTCCCTGGTACAGAACCCCCCGTCCCCCGTCCCCTCTCTCCTGCAGGCGGCTAGGCTCCCCCCATCCTTCAGAACCAGCGTGCGTGGCCACCTCCTTTGGAATTGTCCTCTTCCGTGGTGCCTCTTCCATGAAGAGGAAGCGGCCTCCCCCTGTAGGTGGCTTGTCGTAGGACCTGGTGTTGTTGTCTGCGTGCTTGTGCGTGCGTCTCTCTCTCCTGCGCTGGCACAGACAATTTATAAACACTTGTTGAATCTGACTGTGCTCTCAGACCCTAGATGGCCCTGGATTATGGCTTTGAAGGGTGGGTGGGATCTGGACGTGGGAGGGTGAGCGCGGGGAGGGAGACGCTGCCTCGGCACCTCCAGGCAGGCGGCGGAGCAGGGCAGGGGCAGTAGGGCCTCAGCGTTGTGGGCCTGCCCCACCTGGGGCGATCTTACCTCCGTCCAGGCACCCAGGCACCATAGGTCTTTGTGCCTGTCCCTCCAGGCAAGCAGAGGCCACCCTGGGTGCTGGGAGGAGCCCTGGCTACCTGATCACAGGGTGGAAGAGACGTGAATATTCTTACTGCTCTTAGTTCAGGAAGTGGCAGCCCCAGACCCTCATCCCACAGGCGATGACAGCCGGGCAGCAGGGCCCGAGAAGGGCCAGGCCAGGAGGGCAGGGCTGCGTCTCGCCAACAGAGTAGTGAATAGGAGGCGTGGCTGCGGAGGGTGCACGTTGGCAGCGCAGCGGCCATCCTGGCAGACGCAGTGAGCCCCCCACTCACGGCAAGACACTCTCACGTACACACATGCGCCCAGCTCTCAGCGAGCCACGTGCGTGCCAGAGCCATCTCGGGGCAGGGAGGGGGGATGTGCCGGGGAAAGGAATCGTGCCAGCCAAGGGGAAAGCAGACAGGTGATGCGTGGGGCGATCGGATGGCAGCAGCAGGCTGGTCGGGTGGAAGGCGGAAAAACAGGCCAACTGGGACACAGGAAGGGGAGAGGGGCGCGGACTGTGACGTGGCGGCGGTTGTGCTGCAGGGCCCCGGGGGACTTTCTGCCAGTCCAGGTTGAGTCACTTTATCTCCTGGTCCCTTGCTCCTTTTCACCCTCTTCCCCTGGAGAACCTCAGAACCGAGCACCGCGGCCATCAGAGTCCCGTGGAGGTGCGTGGCACCCAGGGAGGCATGTTCTCTCTTTTCCTTCTTCTCAAAGAAGGGTCTCCGTGGAGCCTTTTGCTCCAGAAAAGCTGGGTGCAGGTGCCACATCACAGGGCTGAGGCGAAGCCCCCGCCCGCCCCGCACCAGCCTATCCCTGGGACGCGAGTGGCCCAAGGAATTGTCGACACGGGTCTGCAGGGCATCGTGTGGATTCCGATGCACATTCACACTGAGTCCTACAGTGCGTCGTCTGTCATCACCCCGTCTTAGCGTGGAGGACACCGAGGCACGGGGGAGTTGTGAACACATTCCTGCTTAGAGCCACAGCCCAGCAGACGGCCAGAACCAGGGCCAGTCCTGGCACTGCCTGTCCAGGCGTCCCTCCCCCTCGCCGGCACCCTGCCCTGCTGCGTGACCTGGCGGGCACCTTTGCTCTGACTTGTTCCTGACACACCTGAGCTCCCAGAGGGCGAGCCGTTTATTTATTATTTCAGCAAATACTCAGTGACCGACATTCCTGGGCCCCGTGCCGCCTGCCCAGCCCTGGCCCGATGCCCAGCCCTGCTGGCACAAGGCTGGTGTTTGAGGACGGGGCACTCGGGGTGGGTTGGAGACCTGAGCCTGTCCTGAGTGGCATCACTCCAACAACAGTGAGCCACTTCACAGGCAGAGAAAGGGCCCCTGGGAAACAGCCCGCACCCACCCAGAACCCCCCGGGCCCAGCGCTCGCCCCTCCCCGGGCACAAGTAGCAGTGTCAGTGAGTGCTGTGTGCAGGGTCCGCACACAAGTGCCCAGAAAGGAGAGGCCCACCAGCCCCGTCGCTGTAGGGGAGGGCAGGGGAGACCCGAGCCCTCCTCCCAGGTGACCACTGGCCCTGGCAGCGCCCAACTCCTCACCTCCCTGGTGTTCCCTCCTCTGTGCCAAGGGCATGGTTGGTGATTCTGGGATTTCCACCCCTGGGTTTTCACCAGTGACTTTACCACTGAAACAGCGGGCGCCTGGGTGTTTAGTGGGTGACAGCTATGAGCCGGGGACAGAAGCCTGGGCACCAGGCAGGAGCAGCCGTTGCAGGGTGACAGACACCAGCACCTAACACAGCCCTGCTTGCGGTGCAGTCAACAAACCCGAGACAAAGGGGCCACTGACCCCTTCACCTCTCACCTCTCCCTACCGTGCCCTGTGCCAGCCCGGGATGACTACCTCCCTGGGCACTTTGGGTGGCCACACCTTGGGAAACTGGTCTCGGTGACCATGGGCCACAGTGGGCATGAATCACCTGTCATCTAAGGCTGGCGTCCCTGCCCTGGTGTGACAGGTGAGGACTAGCGCGAGGTGAAGGCACGTTCCTCAGCGCCTGCTCATAGCTTCTGCCTCGCAGCGGTTTTGTGGAGAAGCTCTGGGGCCAAGCTCTGCTCACCCTTCTCCCCCCGCCCGCTGCCTGGCAGGGTTTGGTTGCTTCTGTTTGGCCTTCAGAGTCTTCCCTCACCGCGCCCTGTCTTCCCAGACCCCAGACCTGTCACTTTCCCCAGGGATTCCTGTCGATGAGAAACCGCCTAGCTGTGGCAGCCGGGCCCCCAGGATGAGGGTCAGGCCGGCCTGGCTGGCTCAGATTCGCCATCTGCAGTTTTCCGGAACCCGCGGCTCTGGCAGGGGAGCCGGCCCTGGGCAGGCCTCGGGCACAGAGCTGGGAATGCGGCTGACGGCCTCCAGACGGAGTGTCCGCCCCACACGGACTCCCCGTGAGCCACGAGAAGGAAGGTTGGGGGACGGGACCCTGCGGTTCCCACATCACTTCCTGAGGTGCTGCCTCCGAGAACTTGGCCATGGCAGGGGGTGGGGTGCTGTGAGGACCCCGGGAGGTCCCTGTTGTTACTTCCTTGCAGGGTGCTGAGTATCAATGTAGCATCTTGTGTCTGAGCCGCTGTTCTGAGCTCAGGCGCAGTGGGGGCGGGGGACAGACTGACCAGGAGGACAATCTCAGCCCCAGTGGATGGGACCCAGCGCGGAGGGTCCAGGGAGCAGAGGCTCTGAGGTGGGCGTGAGGTCTGGCCTTCGAGGAACACAGAACACAGCCGGGGGACCCTGGGGGGCGCTGCTAAGGTGAGGTCTGAAGGGGCAGGAGCTCCAGAGAGGAGGTGTCTGTAACGAGTAGGGAAAGGCAGCCTTAGCCAGGTCGCTCCTGCCTGGGTGCGGAGGCAGGGGAGGGCTTCCTGGGGGAGGCGGCTTCTCATTAGGCCTTTACACATGACAGGGGCCTTGCGGGGAGGTGGCATCTGTGTTTCAGGAGGGGCTCTGGGCTTTCAGATCCGTCACCTTCACCGTGTGGTTGTGGGGGAACTCGTGACCCTGGTTGAGACTGGCGCCTGCAGCCTCTCACTGCGGTCACGGTGTCACGGTGTCACGGTGTCTGATGCAGAGGTTGTTCGGTGCTTTCTGGAGGCTCTGCTGCCTCACGGGATTTCCAAGCCCCGTTTCCAGTCTCTTCCTGTGGGGCTGTCTCTGCGTCAGCTCTGCCATCGATAACAGATTCGTTTTTAAAAACACCTTATCTTTCCTGTGCGTGTGCCACAATGACACCCTGCCACCCAAACACGAGCCCTCAGGCAGCTCCCCACCGCGAACACGGCCTGCTGTCTGGCGTGGGCCCACGGTCCCCTGCCATGCAGGGCCTCAGGACCTGCTACCTCATTTGCTTGTGGGTTGGGTTTTTCTTTTTATAAGTTTTCATCTGAAACGGATTTTAGCAGTTGTAGGACACGCAGCCCTGCTGCCCTGGTGCCCACGATGAGAAAGTTAAATGCATTAGGCCGGCTTCTACCTAGACATTTAGTTCCAGATTTCCGATGTGGTTTGTTCCTAGAAGAGGGACCTCGAGTGATCACTGGCCTCTCAGTCTTTGGGTAAAATTCCTCTGCGAGGACAGGGACACGAGCATGTGTCGCGCACGGCTTAGAGTCCCTGGGTCGGCAGGCCTGTTCCCTCCATCTCCCGGCCAGAGGCAGAGCTTCCAGCTCCCACATTCCTCTGCTGGGCCCCGGAGCTGGGCTCTGAGCCTGCCCAACTGAATCCTGGACAGAGCCACTGTCGGAGGGACTGTCTCGCTTCGTCTCACGCACAACACACCGCGTGGCCTCAGAGAGGCGTGTCATCTCCTAGGGCCTTAGCTGTCCTGCAGGGCCAGCAAGGTGGTAGGCCCCGGGAGGGCGGTGCTTCAGCCGGAAGGTGGCTTCCTACAGCAGAGGGAACCCGCAGGCCCCGCCGCCCCCAGGGTCAGCGGAGCAGCCCGGGCACGGCTGACCACACGTGAGGAAGGAAGCAGGCTTCGTGCAGCACCTCCGCTTCCTTTGGGGAAATGGGGCGAGCTCGGTGGGGATGGTGGAGATCGTTAGAGTCGAACCCAGGCCCTTCCTGGACGAGGAAACGGGACACTCCTGAGTCCCCAGAGGAGCCAAGACAGAGAAGTGCGCCACCAGAGTGTGGTGAGGGTGCGCGGTGTGACGGGCTGCCTCCCCCGGCCGCCTCTCCCCTCCAGGTGGAGCCAGACCTGGCAGGGTGTGAGAGCTTGTCACGGATTGCTGAGTCACCTCCTAGTCTTGTGGCTGGGGCTGGACCAACAGGAAAGAGCCCCGGCAACTGCTGGAGTCCCCGCCACCTCCTTCCGAGGCCTCACGCTCACAGACCCCGTCCCATAGCTCAGCCTCCAGTCCTGCCGCACTGCTCACCGTCTGGGTGGCAAGGAAGGGCTGGGGCGTGGCCAGCAGCCTGCTCTGACCCTGTCCGGGAGCATGAGGTCGGTGGGTGTCTCCTCGGCGTGGGGCAGAGTGCCAGTGAAGGTGAGCTCGGAGCAGAGTGTGAGAGTGAGGCAGGGGGGCCTTGTGCCCTGGGCGCTGCCCTCAGCTTGGAGACAGATGGGACCAGAGTTGAAGCATGAGGTTCCCAAAGGTTTGAGAGACCCTAACAGAAGCAACGCTGTTCAGGCAGGGGTCTGGCCAGAGCAGGACTGACAGGCAGGGGAGGCTGTGTGTGGACAAGAGGCTGGGCCCTTGACATAAATGAGGGAGGGAGACCTGGCGTGGTAGCTCATGCCTGTAATCCCAGCACTTTGGGAGGCTGAGGCAGGAGGATCACTTGAGGCCAGAAGTTCAAGACCTGCCTGGGCAACATAGATCCCATTTCTTAAAAAAAAAAAAACAAACAAAAAAACTGGGCACGGTGGCGCCTATAGTCCCAGCTTACCTGGGAGGCTGAGGCAGGAGGATCACTTGAACCCAGGAGTTGGAGGCTGCGGTGAGCTATGACGACACTAGTACGCTCTAGCCTGGGCAACAGAGCAAGACCCTGTTTCTAAAAAATGAACAAATGATTGAATGAATGACGGGGGGGGGCCAGAGAGGAGACTGTCCCAGGGTCCTGGGGAGAAACGGTGAGTGTCTGAGCCAGGTGGGCAGGCCTGGTTCAGCGGGGTGCAGGGCCTTCCAGAGACACAGGCCCCTGTGAAGGATTCCTCGACATTCAAAGCCAGCAGTGCAGCGTCCAGGCCTCACCTGGGGGCAGCGTGGGCCAGGCCCTCGCTGTGGGGCTGGTGACTTCACTGTTGGAGCCCCTGGCCCTCAGATTGGGTGCACCCAGGGACCAGGCCTTGCTGCACCGCTTTCTATCTTGGGGATGGTGACACACAGAGCTGCCCCTCCCAGCTGGTCATTGTGCTGTGACAGCCATGGGGTGATTTCCTCCCGATACCCACACCACTTCCATCTCCAGCGACTTCTCTCCAGTGTCTGGTCCCCTCTCTGCTTCCGACTCCCCCACAGTGCTGGCCTCAGACTCTCAGTGAGACACGAGCGATTTCGGGAGGATTTCTCTCGCTTAGGTTTTTCTCCCCTCTCTTCTGCGGCACAGGCTGGGCAGTCGCGACTCCAGTAGCAGCCAGCTCGCGGCCTCTCAGACAGCAAACCGTTCGTCTTCCCGTGCCAGCCCAGAGTGCGCTCCTCAGAGCCAGGAGCCAAGCAAGAAGGGAGAGACCCAAGGCAGCCTGAGACCCGGCATAGAGGGCCAGTGCCGCGCAGGCAGAAAACCTCCTCGAGGGGGTTTAGCAGGAGGCGTAGACTGTGGGCGGCCGGGTGTGACCACGGCCCCCAACACCAGGCTGCCCTCCTTGGCGCCTGCTCCGCTTCCCTAAACAGCTGCCAGCACGCCTGTGGCCTGCCCTGTGGTCTGGCTGCCGTGGGAGCCTCCACAGCCTGGCCAGGGGCAGGGCCCGTTCTGGTTCCGATCCAGAGCCAGTATCTCAGCCGCTAGCCCCAGGCCCAGGGACTGCCCTCTGGGCTAACAGGGTGCCTCAGGCTTTCACAGCCACCATCCTGCTGCTGCCAGAGCTCGGCTCCCAGATTGACCCTTGACACGCCTCGGAGCTGGCACTGTGGCTGTCCCCTGGGGCCCGATCTGGCTGTGGTAGTGTTGCCTGATTTGGGGTTTCCTTGGGAAAATGATTTCAGAGTTTGTCCTGATTCATCATTCCACCACTCCATTCCCAAAGGCTGCTTTTTAAGACCCTTCAGGTGAGATTGACAGGCAGGGAGGAGATCCGTGCCCCATGTGGCTGGGGGCACCAAGGACACCCACAGACCTGGGCTTCTCGGAACCCTTGGGTGCCGAAGGGAGCCCCAGCTGGTCAGGACGTTTCTCTGAGTGGCCACAGAACGCTGGTGGCTCATTCTGCCTGTTTGCTCCAGAGTGAGTACCAAGGACCCGTGGTGGACAAGGTATGTCCCCAGCGGGCAGAGCCTTCTGTCTTCGGGTTGAGGAGCTGGCTTCTATCTCTGACTGCACGCTTTTGGGGTGGGAAGGTCCGTTCGGCACACAAGTAAGTGGTGTTTCTGTGGCTTCTCCCCACTCTGGGCTAGGCTCTCCTCTTCGCCTAGGGACACCCTGAGGGCTCCAGGGCCCAGGACCCCCCTCCAGGGCGGCCCAGTCCCACGCCTCCATGGCTTCTGCTCCCACGTGGGAAGCTCAGAGCTGCCAGGAACCACCACCGTCCCCATAGGTGAGCGTTTCACAATCAAGCCACACACGAGGGCCTCGGCTCAGGCGCTTCCTGGTGACACAGGCCACTGGAGGTTTCCAGCAAGGACAGACACCGAGAGAGCAGGAACCTCCCAAGGTGGCCGTGCACCTCCCAGACGTGCACATGGTGCGCCTTTCCCCTGGGGTCCCCAGCTGTCCTCCATCCTGCTGTGCCCCGGGGCTGCTGTCCCCTCCCCACCACAGATGTGGCCTTTTCCTTGCTCCCCACTGCAGCTAACCAGCCAGTGCTCACGAGCTGTCTCCCCCGGTGCCTGGGGCTGGGAGGCCCCTCAGCATCTGCCCTCGCGGAGTGCACGGTGGAGGGCTGGGGGGAGCGGGAGGGCCGCCTCAGCACGGGGCCGGCGCGTGTCAGGACCACAGAGGCCGGGAGAGTTAGCCAGGCCGAGGGTAGGAGGGGGCGGCACCTGAGAGCCTCACCCTGGCCCAGAGGGGACAGGCGACCTCTACCGTGAACCTGTAAGGTGGTTATCGCGAGCCACAGTCTGACTCGCACAAAGCGCAACTGCTGATGAGGACCCTGGGGCTGACCCCGCCATGGGCAAAGCGGGGGCGTCCATCCTGGCCCGTGAGGCCGGAGCAGCCCTGCGTCTCCCTCCCCGCCCCTCTTCTGCGCCGGCTTCTTCAAAACTCTGAATTCATCAGCGAATCGTCTGCCAGGTCACCGGGCCTGCAGATGGGCCCACTTGTGTTCCGTGTCACATCGATCGGGTTCCCCTGCCGAGACGATTACATTATGAAGCAGGATTCGAAGTTTTCCTCCCGCTGCCGCCAAGTGGCCGCCAGAGCTCGCGCCCCAGTAAACCCAGGGTTCCCGGGCCAGCTGCCCAGCAGGCAGCGTCTTTGCAGTCAGTTTTGTGTGTTCTCCACTCACATTCGTTCTCTCCTGCGTGCCAGATTCCCCACTCCGCTCCGGAGTCCTGCAGCTCTGAGGGACACCCCCCTTCTCATCTGGTCTTTATCACTGACGCTCACAGGCCGGCCCTGGGGACGGGAGTCGGGGTGCTGGGGTGAAGCCGTCTCAGTGTCGGGCTCACTCGCTTCCCAGGTGCCGGCTCACAGGTGACAGTCAGTGCTGGGCAGAAGATGCACAAGGGGTGCACGCAGGTGGGGTGCAGGAGCATGGAGAACGGGCAGCCCCCCGTCAGCAGCCCCAGCGCTGAGAGCTGACAGACCAGGGCCAGTTTGTCCAAGAGCTGGGGAGTGTCCCGCAGGCAGCGGCAGAGTCCTCCCCAGAGGCCCCTGCTGGGCCCGACTGAGCTGGCCTCTCCTGCTGATAACCGCCCAGCCCAGCCCCGCCCCAGTCACCCCATGCCCCATGTGGGGACAGGGCACGACGGCCCCCTGCAGGAGGCTCCACAGGGCATGCGCCAGCCCTGAGTCCTGGAGCAGAGTCTTGGAGAGCGTTCCCTCTTGGGGCTCAGCCCGTGTTTGGGGGGTGGGAAGAGGCGCTGGCCTGGGTTGCACGGTGGCAGCCCCCACAGGGCCCACAGCTGGTGACTGAGACTCTGCAACCACTTCCCTGACCCAGTCCAGGTGGGGCCCTGTGGGAAAGCGGTGGTAGCACCCCACCCACTCTGCCGCCCTGGGAGCTGCTGCAGCCACCAGGCCCGGTCGGTGGGGGATGGGCCCTCATTCTTGTGAGCCCTGCTGGGCTCCCTGGCTGCAGCGTGGCCATGTCATCAGCTGTGGGAGGAAGTGTGGGCATGGGGGACCCCCAGGTTGGGACCACCACTCAGCTTGGTGGATTTGTGGCAGACATGCTGTGGTGTCGTTCCCACTGCTGAGTCTGCTGCTGTCATCGGGACCAGGAACACGTGTGCGGAGTCTTCCTCAGCAGCACGGGACTGCTGGGACCACGGATGCCTGCTGGGGAGGGCACTCCCAGGCCTCAGTCCTCCCCTCCCCTGTCCACAGGCAGCATCCCCGAGCGTCCAGACAGCACCGGCCGCTAGACACACCCCTTCCATCGAGCCCAGAGATGCTTCTTGTGACCCCAGCTCTGCTGTAGACCGCTCTGGGTCCCCTCCCCACTGGACCACGGGTCTGAGCCCCTCAGCCAGTTCTGAGTGCAGAGGCCACGGCGGCTTAGGCCACAGCGGCTTAGGTCCCGGTGGGTGGGGAGCCCTGTGCTCAGGTCCTGGTCCCTCCTTCCTTGCGGCCAGGGCTGCCGGTGGCAGGCACAGGGCTGCTGCTTTTGCCCGTGTCCTCCCTTGGTCATCCCTTCGTCCATTTGTGCCAGTTCGTGCCTGTGAGCCTTGGAGAGGAGGGACTTCGTGGTCTCATGTGCCCGGTGCCTGGCCCATGGGGCAGGCAGTTAGTTAGGGTGCAGCCCCCCATGCCCAGGGTGCAGGGGCAGGAGACGGGCTCAGGAAGTGGGTGTGCTCTGGAAGGCCAGATCCTGCATTCCCACATGGGGTGGGCAGGTGGCCAGAGCCAGGGGCCGTGGGACCCACAAGAGGACAGTCTTTGGTATCCTGGCAGGCCCCAGCCCTATGCTGTGCAGGTCGTGGGGCCAGGGTGCCTGCGGCCCGGAAGGTGTGGTTTTGCGCCCCGCTGCCTTCGGTTCTCCTCCTGTTTCCCAGAAGAGTCTGGTCTCTCGTCGGGTAACTCATTTCCCTCTACGGCAGCCGTGTCCTCTCTTGCCTCAGTCGAAAGAAGTGAAACTCTCCCACAAAACATGGTGGAACACCCCAAACACGTAGGGAGGGCGGGGTCTTCCCCTGTACAGCTTCAGCAGAAACTGGAGGGCCAGTCCCTCCCTCCTTCCTGCCTCTCACCTGTGCCTGAGACCCTCCAGGGCCCAGGGTCCAGCTCCTTGGGGTGGGCATGGACCAGGGGATGTTTAGGAAGCTTCCAAGTTGTGGCCGAGTTGAAAGCCACTGACCCGCAGGCGTGCACGGGAGAGAGACAGCGGTCAGAGGTGTAGGAACGCGGGGGTAATGCTACCCGTGTGCCTGGTGCAGCCCTGAGCACGGGGACACAGAGCCCTGTAAGGTGTACACTGTACCATCCCCATCGATAGAAGGGACGACCGAGGCCTGGTGATGGCAGTTTGAGTGTGACATCACATAGGTAGGAGGTGGTGGGGCCGGCATCGAGCCCCGGCGGTCTGACCTTTCCTGCAGGCAACAGCCACTCAGTACCCTCAGGCGCCCCTGAAGATGCGTAGGGTCCCGACGGGCATCAGGGACAGCCCCGAGGGGAGGGGGCACCCAGAGCTGAGCCCTGCAGGGCGAGCAGGCATTCCAGAGGGCACAGGTGTGGCTCTCTGGGCAGGATGTGGGGAGACGAGGCCCAGCGGTGGCCTGGGGCAGCAGCCTTGTGCAGAGCATAGCGGGCGGGGAGACTCATGGGCTCCCTGGCCGCGGCCATCGGGAGTCACCTGGTGTGGGCAGAGCCCCCAGCTGAAGCTCCTCCAGCACCCCCCTTCCTGCTCTTTGGCGCTTCCTCCAGGCTGCTGTGGTGCCTATGAGGTCCTCACTGTCCCCAGCTGTGTCCTGGCCCGGTGACTGCCCTGCACGCACAGTGTGGCACCGCAGGGATCCTCACAGCATCCCTTGGCTACATCTCACAGGGCTCAGAGCACCCCCAGGACAAGCGGGAGGGTGTGGCCTGGCAGGCACAGCCCCCAGCATGACACCTCGCTCTCCAGCCTGGCTACCGGCCAGCAGGACAGAGGTCTGCGTCTGCCGCTCTGGGGGGTGCGTGCACACTCACACGTGTGATCTGATGCAAGACATTAAACGTGCCAGGTGACTCCACAGAGGTCAGGCCTTGTGACAGGTGGCCCATAGAGGACAGGGCCAGGTGAACTGTGGAAACCACCACAAGTTAGGAGACCCGGGTGAGCCCCAGCCTCTGACGGAGTGTGGGACCTCAGGCAGCTCACCCTCTCGGAGCCTCCACGTCAGTAGGGACTGGCAGCTGCTCTGCTCTGCACAAATACCGTTTGCTCAGAGAGCACATTCCCTGGGAAGGACGTTCAGCCGCCCCTCTTCTCCCCTGTGCCATACCCACCCACCACCCAGAAAGGCTCTGACAAGTCCTGTATGAGAAACCCTGCTGGGCCGAACACGGTAGCATTTTCTGCACCATGGACCTGCCCACCTGTCGGCTGCCTTTGGAGGAGACACCTTCGGGAAATGCTGGACCCTGGTTGCTTCCTGGAGAGGCTGGGCCTCGATGGGGAACAGAGGCTGGGGTTCCACACCCAGTTCCCTGCGTCGAGGGGCTTGGGTGAGCCTGTCAACACGCCTAGAGCTGAGCGGAGGCGGCGCTGGTGTGCGAGTCGGCACCGCTATCTGGGGTGGGCATCTCGGGACTGCCATGGGGATGCTGGCATCGCAGCCCTACGGGGGTGGGGACGGCCAGGGACAGATTCCAGCAGAAGGTGCCGTGCCCTGGACGCGGTTAGGTGACACCAGCAATGCCCGCTGCAGGCCGAGCAAGAAGAGCAGGGGGCGCTGGGAGCCGAGTTCTGGTCCCGCTGTAGCTGCCTCCGCCCCTGTAAACCAAAGCAGCCCTTCCCCAGCAGCTGCTGGATTCCACATCACATTTATAAAATTGTCACAGCCTTGATTTTCAAAGCGGATGCTCCCAGGTGCTTTGCGACTGTGTTTCTGAGCGGGTGTCACTAGAAAGGCCACCACTCTGTGCTCGCTGGTGGCCTGGTCCCCACAGCGGGGCCTAGTGCCAGACCCATCATATCCTACCCTGTGAGTGTTCCCCTCCCCTGAGGCCCTGAGCAAGGCCGTCCTGGAAAAGCCCGTCCTCTGCTCCCAGGCACAGGCGCCCTCGTGGGTGGGGCCCGACGGTTCATCCTACCCTGCCCCCCCAGGTGGGTGTTACCATCTCATCCCCTCAGAATCTTCCTGCGTGCATCTAGGAGGGTCGGTGGCTGGCTTTGGGGTCAGCCCTGGGGACATGGTTTGTCCAAGCTGCCTCCTTGCTGAGCTGGGCCGGGTCTCACCTCCCGGACACAGGGACTCCAGAAGCGTGTGCCCGGCCATGTTCCCGCCAACGTTTCTGGGCTGCTTTCTGCAGCTACTGGAGGTTTTCGTGTCCCCCATGCTGGATCCGAGGGTGTGGTTTGGGAATTCAGGGCTTGTTCTGCCTTCCCGGCACACGAGGAGAGACACCACTGCAAGTGCTTGTTGTCATTGTCACAGCAGGACTCAGACGTGCCAGCACCTGCCAGCTGCCTGGTCAAGCTCGTGGCGTCCGTGTGGGGTGGGGACAGGCTGTCCCTGTCCTGCAGACACACCCAGGCCCAGGGGGCTGCAGGCCTCGCCGCTCAGCACCCTGCCCCCTGCTCCTCACCCTCAGCTGGTGCCGCCTCACTGAACCAGACTGTCGGGATTGTCTCTTTTTTGTCTGAGAAAGTCAACCCAAAGCAGCTAAGGAAGATGGGAGCAAAACTCCACATCCCTCTCCACGGAGGAGTTTGTGTAGGCGCCGCCCGAATCGGTGTCTTCTGAGCTGCATGTTTCCCACGCTGGGCCTGTGGACTCTGCAGTGACAGAGACGGGCCTTGTCCAGTGGGGCCACCGTGGGCTCCTGGGCAGCGGCTCAGACGCACGGAGGCGGAAAGCTGCCCCCGCCCGCCCTTCTGCCGCCTGTGGGTCGGCCCCACGCTGAGGCTGCCGCGTCTTGCTGGGCTGCCCCGTCTAGCCTCGCTGCCATGCCCGGACTCCCCGGGAGGCCACAGTGGGTGTCCTGACCACTCGGCCACCCACGCTGGCAGTGGATGTGGCTGGATGGCATCTTGGGGGCACCTTTTCCTCGGGCTCACGTGGTCTCCCTTCTGTCCTCTAGCTGGTCAGCGAGAAGGTCGGAGGGGCCGAGGGGACCAAGCTGGACGATGACTTCAAAGAGATGGAGAAGGTGAGGAGCGGCCACGATCCGCGCAGCGCGGGCAGGGGAGGGGCCTGCGTCCCGGGCTGGGAAAGCACACACACTGCCTCTCTTCACAGAAGGTGGATGTCACCAGCAAGGCGGTGGCAGAAGTACTGGCCAGAACCACCGAGTACCTGCAGCCTAACCCAGGTAGGGGTGCCAGCCAGCCACCAGGGGTCTGCCCCGGCCCCTCTGGCCTCTGTGTCAGTCAGGAATGTTCCAGCTACCAGAGCATGAAGAAGGAATGTGTGGGCTGGCAGAACTGGAATGCCCATGGGTAGGCAGGCTTCAGGCATGGCTGGATTCAGGGGTCCAGAGGCTGTCTGTGGGGTCATGCCCTTTCCACTTCAGCCGGCAGCTCAGCTCCCTCTGTGATGGCGTCACTCTCAGGCCAACTTGTCCCTCGAGGCAGCGCTGGCTTTAGATCACTCCTGCAGCACAGAAGGGCATCCCGCCCCCAGCTGACTCCCTGGGCTCATCTCCAGTCTGTGGAACGTGGGGCTGGGTCTCCTGGGCTGTGAGGGAGTTAGGCCTTTCCCCGGGGAAAACCCAAATGCTGGTTCCTTGCCAGGAGGCAACAGACATAGGGCAGGCCGCAAACCCAGCAGTGTCCACTTGCAGCCCGTGGCGGGGACAGACCCAAGTGGGCAGGGGAGGGAGCTCAGCTCCTCAGCCCCCGAGGGACGAGGTCCAGGGCAGGGGAGCCCAGACCTCACTCGCACCTGTGCACAGATAGATCAGCCGCTTGTCCCTAGATGAGGGAGGGGTGGCTGCTGTCACAGCCTAGTTACAGGACGAGGAGGCCCAGGGGGAGGGGTCACTCATTTAGGAACCGGTCACCCACCCTGCCCACTGTCGGTTCTCCTTTGAGGCTGACGGGAGCCTCCCCAGGGGACGTGCTTATTGCAGGCTGGCCCAGGTCCGGGTCCCTGGGCCTAGGGTGCATTTTAGAAATACCTGGTGGTGCCAGCACAGTGCAGGCCTTGCTGCCCCGGAAGTGGCTGCCACACCCACCCTGCCCGTCCTGTTCCAGCTTCGCGGGCCAAGCTGACCATGCTCAACACCGTGTCCAAGATCCGGGGCCAGGTGAAGAGCCCCGGCTACCCACAGCCTGAGGGCCTCCTGGGCGAGTGCATGATCCGCCATGGCAAGGAGCTGGGTGGCGAGTCCAACTTCGGTGAGTGGGGCCGGACCCTGCACTGCTCCCTGCAGGCCACATGCCACCCCATGGGGACAGGGCAGGGGCAGTGACACCATGGGGGTCCAGCTCCGTGGCACCGTCCTGGCGTGTGTGTGGGGAGGAGGGGGCTGCACCGACGATCGGCCCACGTCAGGAGAAGGTAGACATGGGGACGGGGGCGGGGCGGTGGGTAGCGCCCCCTCCTGCAGCTACAGAACCTTCCAGCGTGGCTGGCTGGTTTCCCCTAGCCAAGGGCAGCTGAGGCTCCCAAAAAGGCCCTCCATACCCCCACTAGCAGGGAGGACCCGGCCCTCCCACCACCTTCAGCCAATTCAGGGCGCACCGGTCCCTTGTCAGAACGTGGGCAGAGGGCAGCTTGTGTCCCACCCGCCTTGGTTCAGATTTGGGGTCCTTTGTTTTGCTCTGAATTCCTGGGGGGCAGGGCTGTTTGGAAGGTGGGGAGGACCTCACTCCTGAAGGCCCCCACGACGGCCTCCCCCACCCCTTGTCTAGGCGACGCCCTGCTGGATGCCGGGGAATCCATGAAGCGCCTGGCGGAGGTGAAGGACTCGCTGGACATAGAGGTCAAGCAGAACTTCATCGACCCCCTGCAGAGCCTGTGCGAGAAGGACCTGAAGGAGATCCAGGTACCCCAGCGTCAGACCTCCGGGCGCGGGGGTCTCCCAGCGGTGCGGGCACAGGCCTCCCGGCAGCCGCTGGTGTGACTTGCATCCCCCCACACCCCCAGCACCACCTGAAGAAGCTGGAGGGCCGCCGCCTGGACTTCGACTACAAGAAGAAGCGGCAGGGCAGGATCCCCGACGAGGAGCTGCGCCAGGCGCTGGAGAAGTTCGAGGAGTCCAAGGAGGTGGCGGAGACCAGCATGCACAACCTGCTGGAGACCGACGTGCGTCCTGCCGGGGCGGGTCGGGGGGGCCGTGGGGTCTCCTCTCGCACCTTCTGCCCTGCTCCAGCTTCAGCCCGAGAGTCGGGGAGGGTGTGGCAGGAGCGCCGCGGCAGCAGCCCCTCAGCCCCGCTGTCCCCGCAGATCGAGCAGGTGAGCCAGCTCTCCGCCCTGGTGGACGCCCAGCTGGACTACCACCGGCAGGCCGTGCAGATCCTGGACGAGCTGGCCGACAAGCTCAAGCGCAGGTGAGCCCCGGCCCTGGCCAGCCTGTGTTGTGGGATCCAGGCCCCTGCAAGCCAGGGTCCTCCTTCCTGCTGTGGGTCCTGGGGCCGCCGTGCGCCCTCTGCTGGTGGGAGTGGGCTGTGCCCCTCCGAGGCCAGCCCTGGTCCTTGACAGAGGAGTGGCCTGAGGACCCAGAGGTCAGAGCTCTGGGCTGACATCAACCTCGAGAGGAGGGTTTTGCCGGCTCTGCCCCAAACGCTCCTCCTGACCACGTTCCCATCCCCTTCCTGGCCGCACCTCAGCCCTCAGCTCAGTCCTGCAGTCAGCCCGCACCCGGTGCCTGGCATGGTGGGCACCTGCCCTCTGGGCTGCTGAGGGGGCGCTGGGGTTTGTGCCATCTGTCGGCCGGAACGCTGGAGGCGAGGGGACCACGCCAGATCCAGCCAGGGTCCCGGGTCCCCTCTGACAGACCTTTCCGACAGGGCAGCAGCATAGACACGGGTCGCGGGGACATCCCTTGGCCTTGGCGCTGGAGCGCTCGGGGCCAGTCATGCTCTCCCTTCTCAGGATGCGCGACGCCTCCTCACGCCCCAAGCGGGAATACAAGCCCAAGCCCCGGGAGCCCTTTGACCTGGGAGAGCCCGAGCAGTCCAATGGGGGCTTCCCCTGCGCCACAGCGCCGAAGATCACAGGTAAGGGGTCGTTTCCTGGAGGCGGGAACACCAGGGGACAGGAGTGAGGCTCTGCCGGCCAGGGGGCATCAGCCCCACCCCACGCTCAGCCGGCCTCCGTGTTTGTCCTCAAGCAGCTTCTTCATCTTTCCGCTCTTCCGACAAGCCCGTCCGGACCCCCAGCAGGAGTATGCGTGAGTGTCCCCCAGGACCCTGCCCTCGCTCGCTGCTGGCCCCACGGCCACCCTCAGTCTACAGGGCTGCCTTCTAGTCTGTTCTGTAAAGGCCTTCCTCCTCAGTGTGACTGGCTTGCTGTCCCAGTGGCAGGGGGTGGCATAGGCCACAGGCTCCACCCCCCTGAGCCTTACAGCAACGCAGAGCTGTGACACCCCTGCTGCTGTGAGCGCCAAGGGCTCCGCCCATTCTCTGTCCTGGCGGCATCAGGCGTCACTGGTACCCCGCAGTGCCCACTCACAAAGCACCTTCCATCCTTCCCAACCACCCTGGGCAGAGGCCAGGCGTGCAGCCCCCACACCTGGGGCCCGTGACAGACGTGCCCCCTCACACCCCTCCCCCAGCGCCCCTGGACCAGCCGAGCTGCAAGGCGCTGTACGACTTCGAGCCAGAGAACGACGGGGAGCTGGGCTTCCGCGAGGGCGACGTCATCACGCTGACCAACCAGATCGACGAGAACTGGTACGAGGGCATGCTGGACGGCCAGTCGGGCTTCTTCCCCCTCAGCTACGTGGAGGTGCTGGTGCCCTTGCCTCAGTGACCCACCTGCGTTCCACGTGCCCCTGCGGCCTGCGGGGGCTCTGGGCCCCTCGGTACTCCCTGAACAGGGCCCGGCACCTGGGGTGGGCCCGTTTACACTAGCGCTTGCCCCTGTGTGGGGTGGCGGCTCCCCTCCCCGCGTGGGCAGCTGTCCTTCCTGCTCACACTAAGGTGCTCTTAGAAACACTAACGTTCCTGGGGCGGACCCTCCCCATGCCTCCGTCCTGACTGCCCTGGGGCCCAGCCCCTTTTACATCCCTCGCAGCCCGTTGCTGGCGATGGGCCTCGGCCCCCACTCCAGGGCTCCCCCCAGCCTTGCACACATGTCACTTCCCCCCCAGAGCGAGGCGGAGGGCCTCACCGCTCCCCCAGCCAGCTGTCTGCTTGCAGCCGGGGACAGAGACCAGCTGGGGTCCCCAGGGGCTGCCCTGCCCGAGGACACGCCCTCTGCCAGGAGCCTTGGTGACCCACCCTGCCCCCTCAAGGCCGAGTACCTTTCCAGCTTTTTAACTGCCCCAGCCAAGCACAGGGAGGTGTGTGTCACCCTCTGGCACAAGATGCCACCACCAGCTGCACCCACACGCCCCCACCCACAAAACCTCTCGCATGGGACCACAGGGCCCCCAGTCCCCCCAGCCTTAGGCTCAAGCACAAAGGCTCTGATGAGAGAATGTTCCCGGATCCCTGGCTGCTGGGCCCCTTCCTGAGCCTGCGCCCTCTGCCCTTTGGGAAGTGTCCCGGCCATCTCCTCCACGCCAAGGTGCAGCCCTCAGGGCCCCTGAGACCCTGCCCAGACCAGCAGGGCCCCAGCCCTGGCATCCACCTCCCCTGTGGCCTAACCCAAAAACTGGCCAAACTGGGATTGGGGGGGGGTCTCTGGGCCTGACTGTGTTCACATTCCCCTCCCTGCATCCCCCTCCTCACCATTACGTCGGGGGACCCAGATGCCTCAGCTGAGATGACCAGTATAGCCTTGGCCATGGTCTAGGGCGGATCCAAATGTACTGATTTTTTAAGAAAAGAAATTATTAAATGTCTCTTTCTACAGCTCTGGCCTCGTCTTGGTGCAGGGCGGGCCTCCTCTCCCAGACACCCTCGTGCCAGCCACCATGGCCACGCTGAGGGTCAGCCCGGTGGCATCCCACCTTCAGGCCCCCACAGAAAGCCTGGTCACCAGTGGGAGCAGTTTGGCCCTGAGAGGCGGCTCCCCATGGCCTCACACACCGCCAGGGGCAGCGAGCTGGGGGGAGCCCTGCCCTGTGTGCACAGTGCTGGGGCTGCAGGTCAGGCTCAAGGCCACACCCGGAGGGGGCAGGAGGCGGCCCCTGTGCCTGTGGGGCAGGTGCCCTGCCGCAGAATGGAGGAAGCAGGGGCGACTGTCACCCCACCCAGGGAGACGAGCTCACCAGCGGGTTGCTGCTTTCCTTCCTTTATTATCGGAGTCTCCACTAAGTCACTCAGTGACACAGCAACGGCGAAGCCCGGAACAGTCACCCGCAGCCGCCGGGGCCCTCAGCTGCCCTGCTTGAGGGCGCTGTACACCTGCTCCAGCACGTGGCACAGACCCTGGTCCTTGGGCGTCCTGCTGGCCAAGGAGATCTGAAAGGAACAAGAGCAGGTGCCTCAGGGCTGCACACCAGGGGTCCCACCCCTCAGAGGCCACCGTGCCAGGGCAGCAGCCTGGCAGAGGGCACGCCAAAGCCCAGGCCTGGGTGGCATTCCTGGCTCTCCCTGCATGACTGGGACCGGCTGGCTCGGCGGTGGAACGCCGGGCACTCTGAGTGGAGGGCGTGGGGCTTATCTGCACATTCCAGATGCCACCTCCCTGCCTGGGTCTTGGTCACCCATGGGCATGTTGGGGCCTCGGGAGTCAGCGGTCGCCAGCCCAGCCAAAGTCTGAACAAAGGGAGCCAGGGTAGGAAGGTGTCCTACGCATAGCGGAGTAAAGTGTTTTCTGAGGATGACTTTCAAGCAGGAAATTAAAAAGACACACTCAGAAGGCGGCCAAGCTCTTACATAAACGTCCCCCAACTGCGGGGCCAGCCAGCTCCAGGGGCAGCAGTTCACAGGACCCGCTGCTCTGGCTCTGTTCAGCCCTGCCCAAGCGTGAGGCTCCAAATCCCAGCCCGCACCCTCTGGGTGGCTGCAGGGTGAAGAGGGGTCAGGTCACCATAGTCACTGTCTCTGGGGCTGCCCTGGGTGTGTTCCCAGTGGCCTCAGGATGAGCGCCTCACCTTGAGCTTGTCGAGGTAGGTGTGCTCCTGGTCCCAGGGCTCCTGGAATCTCACCAGGTCAGGGGCGCCCTTGTAGAACTCTACCAGCAACATCTGCACGACAGGGCAGACGGGACATGTGACCCAAGTTGCCAACAAGTAAACGACACAGGAGAGCATGAGCAAGTGCAGCAGGAGGGCTCCCTGGAGGAGGAGGCAGCAGCACTGCCTGGGCTGCCACGCTCAGCCCACCTAGACCTGTGCTCCCTGGACACGGTTCTCTGCCCAGGCCTGACAGGGCCCCTGGTCTAGCCTCGTTCTCAGCAGCGACACCCGTGAGTCACAGGTTCAGTGAACTAGTTCAGCTTTCTCAAGAGCACGTTGAACACACAGGTATTAGAAATATGTCCATCCGGGTACCCACAAGTCCCCTGGAACTCCGCCCCTCAGACTCAGTGGCAAGTGCAGAGGCCTGACAACAGGGGTATGGGGTCGGGGACTTTATCCTGCGAACAAGGGAAGGGAGCCCAACAAGGCCAGCTGGGCGCCTGCAGTGCGCCCCACCCACCCCGCCCGAGGGTGAGCTCACCATCTCGTGGAGAATGTCATTAGTCAGGAAGCTGTCCTGGACATAGGCCATCTCCACGTCCATGGGGATGCCGTAGTCACTCGGCCTTTGCTGGCAGAGACACGGGCTGGTCAGAGAGGCCCCCCCCCAGGCCCCAGCCCATGGCAGGAGGGGACGGGCTGGGTGGGGATCGCCCTGGCCGGGAATCGGAGAACTCACTCCGGGCCTGACTCCGCCTGGATTGGTGGTTGAGGGCCACATGGGGCCTTAGTAGAACCTGGTGGTGCAACTAGGGAGGCAGGGGTGGCGTCCTCCCAGCAAGAAAGGCCCCAAGATTTCTTCCCAAAGCTGACCTGACCTAACCCTAACCCTAACCCAGGGCAGACGTGGGAGGAAGCAGGGCAGGTTTGGGAAGGGAGCCGTCCTGGTACCTGGCAGGTATGCCCCGAGGCCCTGCACCCGGCCCACCCCGACGGAACCCGGAACCAGGGTACCCTGCCTTGGCACATCTGCCCAGAGGCCCCGCCACACCCCCGGCCTCACCAGCCCCTGGGCAGCCCCGCCTACCTCAGGAGGAGGCATCACCCAGAAGGGCGCGATCTTGGACTCGGGGCCCGGGTTGCCGGAGTAGTAAGGGGCTAGCAGGGCAGAGGGAGAGAGGGCTGGGCCTGGGGGCCTCCGCCGGCCTAGCTCCCCCCGCCCGCCGCCCCCCGCGGGTCTCACAGCAGAGCAGCGCGAGGCAGGGCTGGAAGCCGTTGCTGGAGCCCTGCAGCCGCAGCTGGTAGTCCATCTGCGCGTCGATGTCCTGCAGGGACGGCAGCGCCGGGCCATGGGGGTGGCTGTGGTACCAGCCGACCAGGGACAGGCCGCGCAGGAACAGGCTCTGGTGGATCTGGGGACAGAGGGGCGGCCGGGGGGCGCTGGGGGCTTGAGCAGCCCTGGTGGACTCACAGGTGCAGCCAACCCGTAAGGAGCACCTGCTGTGTGCCAGGCCTGGGGACGCTGGTGCACAGCGGTGACCAAGACAGACCCTGCCCCGCCGTCACCAAGTACAGCGTGAGGCGGAGGAACCACCTACAGACACAGCCATGAAAAGACGCACCCTGCCACCGAGCAAGGGCGGGAAGGTCATCACGTCCACACTGCCCCCTCCCCGGCTCGGGGAACACAGCCGGCACACAGTAGGTGCTCAGTGAATAGCTGGACTTTCGCGCATGTGAGCACGAGGGGACATTCCTGGGTGTCCTGAGCAAGTAGAGGCAAAGAGAGACGGAGAGGTGGACAGACTGCACCGAACTGACACCCACTCACCCGCCCCCCCGAGGGACGCTGTGACAACGTTGCTGAGCGCGGTGGCTGGCACGTGTCACGCCTTCACTAGGTGCCAGGCATGGCGCTGAGCTTTGAGCCTCGAATTTTACCTCGGAGGTGCTGAGAGGGGAGCGGGTGGCAGGGTTTCACAGAGTGAGCTCCAGGGCCGGGCGACCCAAAAGCAGAGCCATTAACCCTTAAGCCTGGGGACAGGCACGGGGACAGCCATACACTCACACTCACCCACACACCTGCTGGGTGCTGGCGCCAGGCCAGCCTGTGGGGCAGCAGCCAGGACAACCGTGTCCCTCCCCACGACGCCACCTCCCAGGCAGCCCCTCACCTCCTCCTCGATGGCAGCCGCGGTGTCAGCGTCCCCGAGCCGGCTGCGACAGGGGAAGGCTCGCAGCACGGTGAGCGCTGCGGGGAAGAAGCGGCCATGGGCCCTGGCCCCAAACGCCCCCCTGCCCACCCGGCCCAGATACCCACTCTGGCTGTTGATGTCCCAGCGGCCCCCCAGGTAACCCACGACCTCGCTGCGCGTCAGGTGACTGTGGAAGTCCTGGGGAGAGGAGGGTGTCGGGAGAGGGCTCAGGCTGCGCCTCCGCCCCGATGCAGACAAGTCCCCGCTCTCACAAAGCTGGCATCCTGGGGACCCCCTCACCCCTTCCCAGGCCCGGAGCCCCGCACCCCTGGACAGGGTGGGGCTTGGCCACGCACCAGCAGGAACAGCACGTTGCTGGAGACGGCCACGTTGAACGGCTGGAACTTGTTGATCGCCGCGAAGGACGTTACTTCCACCAGGGTGTGGGGGTTCCTGTAGGAGCCGGGAGGGTCCCGCAGCCTCAGGAACCCCGCCAACCTGGCTCCCCCAACCCCGGCAAGAGCTCCAGGCGTGCTGGGCCAGGGCCGGGGGGGCTTGGGGTGCAACTGACCTGGCGGAGTCGCGACTCCCCAACATGCAGTAGCGGACGGGCACGCGGATTTTGTTTTCCACCCGCTTCCCTGAGGGCACGGCCTCTGTGGTGGGCGTGGGAGAGGAAAAAGGGCAGCGTCAGTCCCTCCCCAGCCCAAACTGGAAGGCGAAGCAGAGGCAGCCCTCAAAATAGGGTGGCGAGCGGACGACTCGGACAGATGAGATCGAAAACAAGATTAGATGAGGAACTCAGGAAACCACGTCGTGGGCCCACAGAGTCAGGCAGCAGGGCCAGGAAATCAGGGTGTGCTTTAGGAATCAGGCGACGGGACAAAGAAATCCCGTGGAGGAGCAAGAAATCGGGCAGCGCCTAAAAAACAGCAGTGGGACGGAGAAACCCAGCGCTGGAGCCTGAGAAGTTAGGCGGTGGGAGAAATCAGGCGGCGGGGCTGGGAAGGCAGCCAGGCACCTCACGGGGGGCCAGGAAGGATAAAGGCCTGACCTCTCCCCAGCCCCCTCTCCTGCCCCCACGCCTGTCACCTGGGTGGGCAGGTTCTGAGGGGCCCTTCCCCGGGGGCCTCCGACTCTTGTCCTCCGCCGAGACCCCCGCCAGAACCTCCTCTTCCTCCTCCTCCATCAGCAGCTCCTCCTCCTCCCCTTCGCTGGCTGGGCTCTGGAGGGGCAGGGATGGGGGTGAAAGGGACCCTCAGCTGGATGCCCCCACCCTCCCCACCAAGCCCCACTGCAGACCTGGGGCCCAAGCCTTAGGTGGCATTGCCCCAGGCGGCCACTAGAGGGAGGGCGAGAGCAGAGGGTCCCGGGCTCCACGCTGCT
Organism: Indri indri; assembly: GCA_004363605.1. Taxonomy (NCBI): domain Eukaryota; kingdom Metazoa; phylum Chordata; class Mammalia; order Primates; family Indriidae; genus Indri; species Indri indri. The sequence goes on along the minus strand of RJWJ010004057.1, from coordinate 28,486 downwards.
CCCTGAGCGCCCTCCTGCGGCCAGTTGTCAGGTTCGAATCCCACCTCTGTCTCCTAGAAGCTGTGCGACCTCGGGCAAGCCCCCTAACCTCTCTGAGCTCTAGTCTCATCTGTGGAACGGCACAGTGACTTCCAGTCCCATAGGGGTGGCCTCAGGATGAAATAATACAATGCATGCTCCATTCCTTGAGCAAGCGAGCACTTGACATGGATTAATTCAACTTCCCTTCATAACCTCCCCTCCCACTTTGTCCTAAACTGCTCTTGGCGGGGGGGGGGGGGGTGGTGGTGACCTCTCTGGGTTCAAACCCAAGGATCATACCTCAGTCCCCGTCCTCACCCTCTTGGCAGTGTCCGATTAGGCCGATCTTCCCTCCTCCTGAGAACACGGCCCCGGCCCGGCTTCCCTCCCAGCTCTCTGGGACGCCCCTCGGCCTCCCCCTCTCTCTGTCGCTGGTCCAGGGTCCTCAGCCGCCTCCTTCCTCCACCCACACCCTTCCTGGGCAGCCGCGTCCATTCCGTGTCCAAACCCCAACGACACCCACAGAACTGCCTCCAACCCGGGGCATCTTCCAGCTTCAGACTTGGGGCCGGCTGCCCTCGATGTCTCCACACGGGGGTCACACAACACGGCCATGCTGGGCCCCACCACACCCCCAAATCTGCTCTTCTCACGTCCCCCCACTTTGGCTGGAGGCACCTCCATCGTGCTCAGGACTCCCTAATCTCTTCACCCCAACATGTGACCCATCAGCAAATCCTGACAGAGCCAGAAGACCTGGAACCTGGGGCCACTTCTTCCTCTCTCAGTGGCCAGCCGGGCCCACCCCATCATCCCTCACCTGGACCAGTACGCGCCCCCCACTCACCCAGTCCCTGCCCCTGAGATGTCCTCCCCAGAGCAGCCACCAGAGGGCGCCTGTGAGCACCTGAGTCGGGTCAGTCCCTCCTCTGCCCACAGCCCTCCATGGCTCCCGGAGCAGGGGTGGTCTCAAAGCCCAAGTCTTCCCTGCAGCCCACCAGGTGCTGCACAACCTGCCCCGTCCCCTCCCCACCCTCCCCTCCTCCTCCCTGTCTCCCCCTCCTCACTCTGCTCCAGCCGCACGGGCCTCTCACTGTGATTCCAACACACCAGGCATGGCCCTGCCCCAGCGCCTTTGCACAAGCTGTTTCCAGATATCCTCATAGCTCCCTCCCTTCTCTCCTTCAGTTCTCCACCCAGATGTCACCTTCTCAATGAGGCCTTCCCTTCCCTGGCCACCGCCCCCAACTCCCACCCCCTTCCCAGTTCATGTCTTCTGACATACTACAAAACGCACTTATCTTTTTGTCTCTCTCCACTTTTCCACTTTTTTGCTCTCTGCTTTATAGCCAGTGCCTAAAACAGGGCGTTGCACACAGTCAGCACTTACTAAATACTTCCTCGATGAAGAGTTGTACGTGTCCACTTGGTTAGGCCACGGCACCTAGTTCTTTAATCAAACGCTAACCTAGGCGTTGCCGTGAAGGCATGTGGTAAAGATGATTCCCATCTACAGTAAACTGACTTTCAGTCAAGAGATTACCCTTGAAGATAAGGGTGGGCCTCATCTAATCACTCGAAAGCCTTAAGCGCAAAAACTGAATTTTCCTAGGAAAGAAGGAATTCTACCTCGAGACTGTAGCAGCCTCTTCTGCTTGAGTTTCCACCCTGCCCTGCACATCTCAGACATGGGTACTGTTACCATCTCCATTTTACATACAAAGAAAACTAAGGCTCCTTGGCCAAGTTCACCTAGCTAGTGAATACTCAAGAAACATCTGTTATTAATACTGTGGCATTTGAGGCCATCTAGGATCTAGTCCCTGCCAACATCTCAGCCTCCTCAGCCATCAGTAATACCAGTATGTGTTGATTCACACCTACGTGGTGTATATGCCAGTCCATCCCTCTAGAAAGCCCTTCTCTTCATCTTGCTCTGACAAACTCCTACTCATCCCTCAAAGCCCCAGCTCCAATGGCCCCTCTCTCTGGCCCAGCCCCGGAGGAGCTGTGTCCAGCTGGGAAACCCCTCATCCAACAGTGAGTTAGGACAGCTGCCTGCAGGAGGCTGAAGGACGTACCTCATCAGCAGTAGCCGTGGGCATGTGCAGCTGGTGCCGCCGCAGCCAAGCGGCCTTGTACTTGTCCAGTTTCTGGCCCTTGTACTTGACAGAGGCCCAGCCGCAGCCCGACTTCTTGGCGGGGTTCACGAGCTTCTTGCAGTGGGTGGCCCAAGCGCTGGGTGAGTTGAAGACCTGGCCGGTTTCCTGCCACACGATCCTCCCATCTGGCTGCAGGTCGCCCATGAACTTCTTCCCCTGCGGCAACGGTGGGCTGGCTGGGCCCGGGACCTGGCACCTACCAAGACCTCTATTCCTGGAAGTTCCTCCAGACCTGATGCTCCCTGAGGCTTGGCACCCACGTGCCACCCTAGCACCCCTTCCAGAAAAACCCATCCCAGGCCAGCTTCTCACACAGCTGACCAGCCTGCTCTGAAACTGCCTGGCACGTGTCTGCACGCCCCCTACCCCACTGGACTGTGAGTCCCCTAAGGGTGAGGAGAGGGTCTGCCTGGATTACAGCTGTGTCTCCAACACTCAGCAGGTGCACGACTCACAAACTGCTCCCGTCCCCAATTGAATAAGGACAATAACGGTAGAAACAGCAAATGCTTACAAAGCAGGCACCCCGCCCAGTGCTTTATGCATTTAATCCTCACATGGGAGGAAAATATTCCATTTTACAAAAGGGGAAACCACAGCACAGAGAGGTTGAGCGAGGTCACACAGCCAGGAAGGCGGCTGACCCTGTGCAGGTGACAGCTTCACTCTGAGCCTTAGTTTCCCCTTTGTGGAATGGGAAGTTAGGTGAACTAGGTCCTCCGGCCCAGAAGGGGTCGTGGTCTGGATGCTCCGTACCTCAGTTTCCCCTCCCCACACCGGAGCTCGTCTTGTAGCAAGGGAGCTCCGGGCCTCAGTTTACCCTTCTTAGCCCGAGCCGGGGTCGGGGGCAGGAAGAGGGTGCTCACCAGGTAGTAGATGGACAGCACCCCGGCGCCGGGCTCCAGCAGCGCGTCCTTGAGGAGCACCCGCAGCGTGACCGCGCGCCGAGTGAGCGCGCCCCCCGGCCCGCCGCAGCCCCCCGCCCCGGCGCCCCCGCAGCCGCCGCCGCCGCCACTGCGCCCGCTGCCCGCGCCCGCCGGCCGCTCGGGGTCCTCGGCCTCCGCCTCGTCCTCGTCCTCCTCCGGCGCCTCCTCGCCCGCGCCGCACGCCGGGGACAGCGGCTCCGGGGCTGCGGGCAGGGACAGGCTGCAGCGCGGCGGCCGCCTCCCCCACCGCCCCGCGCTGCCCGGACCCCCGCGCCCGCCTGTGTCCCCCGCACCCCTGCCTCCCCCCGCACCGCCAGCCCCGCCTCCCCCCGCCGCCCGGACCCCCGCGCCCGCCTGTGTCCCCCGCACCCCTGCCTCCCCCCGCTCCCAGCCGTACCAGCCATGGCTGCGCCGCCCGCGCCCCGTGCACGGCCGGCGCTTTCTTCCCGGCACGTGACGCGGCCCCGCCCCATGGGCGGGAGGGAGCCCGGGCCATTGGTGGGCTGGGGGGGGAGCTCCTCCCTCTGGGGGAGCGGGGAAACTGAGGCCTCGGGCCTGCCCCACGCGGGAGAGGGACACTGGGAACTCAGCCCTTCAGGACCATTCGGGAAACAGGCCCGAGGCCGCCCTCCATGGGAGGGGGGTGGTGACCGGGAGCTGATTGGTACAACCGAGGCCTCGCTTTCCAGGGACCAGTGGCTGCACCTGCGGCCACTACCTGTTAGGTTGAAGCCTGGGGCTGGGGGACGCCAGGGGCTTAGCCTGCTGGAATAAGGGGGGAAACTGAGGCCCCAAGCCGCCCTCCATTGGAGAGGGGTGGTGACCGCGAGCTCATTGGTACGAGCGAGGAAACTGAGGCCCCGCTTTCTAGGAGCCAATGGCTGCACCTGGGGCCACCACCTGTTAGGTTGAAGCCTGGGGGCGGGGAAACTGAGGCCCGAGGTCCGCGGCTACTGCCCTTGAGAAACTCAGAGGCCTAGACCGTTGGGACCAGGGTAGAAACTGAGGCCCGTGGAACGCTGCAGGGTGCAATGGGGAACAGCCCGGCGCAGACTAAGGCGGGTCTAAGGTGCCCGAGCCAGCCTCAGTGTCTAAAGGGTTAACGTCTACCCTCCCAGGCGGCGATCAGCTGATTCTACGATTGGATCAGAGCAGAGACCGCCAGCCAATTATAGCAGGACCATTTATTTCATCTTCAGCCAATCGGCAGCAGCCGGTGTGTTCCCGCCTCATCCAATCAATAGTAAAGGGCTGATTCCGCCCCGCTCCTAGTCAGCCAATGGGCAGCCGTTTCCATATGGCCAATCAGCAGGAGGCGTCGGGTCGCAAGTATTCAATCAGTTGCAGAATAGCCAATCAGCTCCGGGTTTAGGAACCGTCTGCCGGTCTAGTCCTGGCCCCCGCCCCGCGCCGCTCAGGCCGAGCAGGGGGCGGAGCCCGGCTGGTGGGGCGTGTGCACCGCGCAGCCCCGGCCTTTGTCCCCTGTCCCTGTCCTGGGACCTTCGCCCCCGAGGCCTCAGGTTAGGAGTCCCCCAGCCCCCGGCAGGGCTGAAAGCCCGGGCTGGGGACTTCCCAAAGCCGGGGGGCGGCATGCACTGGGGTCACACGCGGGTGGCTTGGCCTGGCCCCAGTCGGGGACAGGGGCCTGGATGGACATTAGGGGCGCAGGGGGTTAAGAGCTGGATATGTGCGAATTATTACCAAGCAACACAACTGCAGACCACATCTCTCATGAATAGATGCAAAAAAAATCCTTCCCAAAATATTAGGAAGTAGAATTCAGCAATATATAAAATGAATTATACACCGTGACAAGTGAGGTCTATTCCAGGGACAAGAGCTGGTTTTGTATTCAAACATCAATCCATGTCGTCCACCGTTTTTAACGGGCAGAATAATGGTCCCCTAAAGATGTCCATGCCCTAATCTTCAGGATCTGAGAATATGTTAGGGTACACGGCAAAGGGACTTAAGGCCGCAGATGGGATTAAAGTTGCTAGTCAGCTGACATTTAAATAGGGAGATTATTCCGGATTATCCCGGTGAGCCCTATGCAATCATACAGGTCCATAAAAGTAAAAGAGACGGAGGAATGAATTCAGGAGAAAGGGTGATGTCATTTGAGGACTTGTGGCTGAAGGACCCACTGTCGTTGGCTTTGTAGATGAGGAAAGAGGACCGTGGCTCAGAGGAGGTGGTTTCTCCCTTAAAGCCTCCAGAAAGGGACACAGCCCTGCCAACACCTTGATTTTGTCCCCCTGAGATCCCTGTAGGACTTCTAACCTACAGGACAGTAAGATAATACATTGGTGTTGTTTCAAGCCTCCGAGTTTATGACAACTTATTACAGCAGCTGTAGAAATCTAATACACAGGCTAAAGGAGAAAAATGACACCATCCTAACAACTGATGGGGAAGGAGCAGTTGACAAAATTCCGCACTCATTCATGATGAACTCTTAGCAAGCTAAGAATGGAAGGAAACTACCTCAACTTGCTAAAGCATAGGTACAAACATTTATTTTGTTACATGGATGTATTATAAAACAAACTAAGCTAAACTGAAAACCTTTAGCTAACATCTAGATGTTTTCTCCCTATGATCGGGAACATGGCAAGAATGTCCATTCTCACTGCTCTTATTCAACATTGTACTGGCCTGTAATCCCAGCACTTTGGGAGGCCGAGGCAGGAGGATCACTTGAGGCCAGGGGTTCAGGACCAGCCTGGGCAACATAGCGAGACCCTATCTCTATAAAAAATGTGAAAATTAGCTAGGCATGGTGGTAGCACTTGCCTATAGTCCCAGCTACTCGGGAGGCTGAGGCAGGAGGATCACTTGAGCCCAGGAGTTGAAGGTTGCTGTGAGCTAGGCTGATGCCACTGCCTCTAGCCAGGGCAACAGAGCAAGACTTTGTCTCAAAAACAAACAAACAAAAAACCCACAAAACTAGGCCTGCTTACAGATGATATGATGGTCTATGTATAATAGAAAACCCCAAGAAATCTACAAAAAAACCACAACACTCCTAGAACTTATCAGTGAGCTCCGTAATGTGGCAGGATGCAATATCAACATACAAAAAAATCAACCGCAGGTCTAATGTTTACATGCTACTGATGAACATGTAAAAACTAGAAATAAAAATACAATGCTGTTTACAATTGTTTCAAAAAAGATGTACATCTGTTTAAATGTATGTCTGAGCAAACAAGCACAAGAGTTGCATCCTGAAAACTACAGCACCCCGATGAAAGAAATCAAAGAAGATTTAAGTGAATGAAGAGACAGACCGTGTCCATGGATGGCAGGTCTGCCCGATTGAGATGCAGGTTCAGGGCCATTCCTAGCAAAACCCCAGCAGCATGTCTGCAGGTATGGGCGAGAATATTTTTCCACCCAGGCAGCCTAACAGGCATTTAGGGCCTGATGTGTCTTCTCCAGTGGCGTCCCCTCACCACTCAGGTGCAACACTGTCTCCGTGACAAAGAGGCCGGGGATTTCCCTAGGATCCCTGGACCTGCCTGGCCCAGCCTCCGCCCAGCGCTGGCAGTGGAGGGAGGGGACGGGCTGACAAGAGAGGAAATTCCCCTGGAACCTGTTTCTCGGCCTCCTGGGCTTCCTGGCCCAGCTGGGGAGCTCGCTGGAATTAGAGGCCGCCATGGCCTCGGCCCTGAACCCACCCCGGGTCCCCAAGCCCAGGGGTGTCCTGCCGTCACACTACTATGAGAGCTTTCTGGAGAAGAAGGGGCCCTGTGACCTGGTAAGGCAGAAGGCAGCGCAGGGAGCCGGGTACTGCTGGGCCACCCCCGGCAGGTGCGGCACCGCTCTCAGCCTCAGTTTACCCACTGGCTAAGGGGGCAGGGTGGGTGCTGGACGGGGCAGGGCACGTCCTGAGGGCTGGGGAGGGTTCTGGCTGTCTGTGGGTCTGTCTCTCTCTGTGTCTCTGTGTGTCTCTCTGCCTTTCTCTGACTTGATCGCTTTCTCTTTCTCTTTTTCCCTGTGTCTCTGCCTGTCTCTGTCTCAGTCTTTCTCTCTGTCTCCGTCTCCCTTTCTCTCTCTTGGATACAAACCAGATCAGGGACTTCCTCCAGGAAATGCAAAGCCAGCTGACTCCCTTCCCTCCTCCCCCTCGCAGCCCAGAAGGAACTCCGAACCTCAGCGGCAGGGTTCAGGGCCAGGACAGGTGCCAGATGGGGACAGTAAGAGCTGGGGGGCTGGGGGCCAGGGCAGGACCAGATACTGACCACGGGACCAACACGTACGTGTGTGTGTGTGTGTGTGTGTGTGTGTCCCAGCCCCACATCCCATATCCTTTTTCTTTTTTTTTTTTCTATTTCTTTTTTTTTTTTGAGATGGGGTCTTGCTCTGTCGCCCAGGCTGGAGTGCAGTGGCGTCATCATAGCTCACTGCAACCTCAAACTCCTGGGCTCAAGCGATCCTCTCGCCTCAGCCTCCCAAGTAGCTGGGACTACAGGTGCCTGCCACCGTGCCTGGATAATTTTTTAATTTTTTTGTAGAGATGGGGGGGTCTTGCTCTTACTCAGGCTGGTCTTGAACTCCTGGCCTCAAGCGATCCTCCCACCTTGGCCTCCCACTGTGCTGGGATCAAAGCGTGAGCCACCTGCTGACATTCATTTTCTGATACAGCCCAAACCACCCACTCCCTGCCTCTGCTGCTGGGGTTCCCTCCGCCTGGAGCGGCTGTTCCCTCTGCCTCCACGTGTCCAAATCATCCCCAACCAACCGCTGCTCTGGAGGCAACAGACTATAGTTGTTCAGAAAGATCATGGGCCCCAGAGTTCAAGAGACCCAGGTTCAAATCCCCGCTGCACCTCCCAGGCCTTATGCAAGTCAGTCTCCACCTTTGGGCCTCCGTTTCTGTCCTGTGAAATAGGTAGGTTAGGGCTGCAGTCACGCTTAGCATGTTGGGGCCTGGTCACTGCAGGCCCCGGTGTTTTACATGTATGAACCCGTCTCATTCTCACAAGAGCCTCCGAAAGAAGTGCCATAGGCTGGGCACGGTGGCTCACTCCTGTAATCCCAGCACTCTGGGAGGCCGAGGCGGGAGGATTGCTTGAGGCCAGGAGTTCCAGACCAGCCTGAGCAAGAGTGAGACCCCATCTCTATATAATAATAATAATAATAGAGGTACCATCATTATCATCAGTTTTATAACTGGGGAAACAGAGGCACAGAGAGCTCCAATAACTTGCCCAGCAGCATGGAGCTGGTACATGATGAAGCAGGTCTGACCATACTGAGTTTAATCGTGCACTTCTCCATTCCCAGTGCCTAGAGAGGGCTGGCACATAGTAGTTCCTCAGTAAATTTAGTGACATGCATGTATGTAGCTGTGTGGGTATCAATGGATGGACAGACGGATGGGTAGATGGATGGATGGTTGGATAGATGAGTAGAGATGGGTAGATGGATGGATGGGTGGATGATGGATGAAAGGATGGATGGGTGAATGGATGGGTGGATGGATGGATGGTTGGATAGATGAGTAGAGATGGGTAGATGGATGGATGGGTGGATGGATGGATGATGGATGGATGGATAGGTGGATGGATGGATGGGTAGAAGGATGGGTGAGTGGACAGAACACCATAAAGCCGATTAGTTCCAATTATTCCTGGAGCCCCCATCTCCATAGATTGGGAGGCTTCTCTGGGTCCCCCATCCCATCACGGTTCCCTTTGGTCCTTTCTCAGAGAAAACAGATACACAGATGCCAGGCCTCGGGTGGGGAAGGCCTCTCTACAAAGGCAACACTTGACCAGAAGCCCAAAGCAGGTGATGAAGGTAGCCAAGTGAAGATCTGGGGGAAGAGTGGGGCAGAATGGAACAGCCAGTGCAAAGGCCCTGAGGCAGGAGCGAGCATAGGGGAGGTGCCTGGATTTGCCACCTCACCTCCTTCTCTCTCTACCTCTGGCCCCCAGGATTACAAAAAGTTCTGGGCAGGCCTCCAGGGCCTCACCATCTATTTCTACAACAGCAATCGGGACTTCCAGGTAAGGAGGGGGATGGAGGCTCAGGAGTGGGCCCACCCTTGACCCCAGCAACCCAGCAGAGATTGGTGTGGCCAGGGCAGTGGCTACATCGTCTAGGGGGCCGGAGGGGCCATGGGCCTGGTGCTCACACCCTCTGTTTCCACACTCCAGCATGTGGAGAAGTTAAACCTGGGGGCATTTGTGAAGCTCAGGGACGAGGTTCCCAGAGGAAGCTCCTGGGACCCTGGAACCCACTTCAGCCTGGTCCTCTCCAACCAGGAGATCAAGTTCAAGGTAGGTGCCTTGGTGGGGCTGATGGGAGATGCTCCCTCACTGACATGCTCACCATTAGCACACATGAATGTGGAGTCACATGGAATCTTCCACTGGGCTGGTGACATTGGGCAAGTCACTCAACATCTCTGGGCCTCAGATATCTGTGAGTGCTCATCAGCAGAGGCACAGCATGTGCAAAGGCCCTGGGGCAGGACTGTGCATGGCGTGTCGGAGGCAGAAGGAGGCCTGTGTGGCTGGAGCAGAGTGAGGAGGGAGGAGAGGGAGGAGGGTACGGCGGGGAGGGGACAAGCAGGTTGTGCAGGGCCTGGTGGACCATAGGGAGGACTTGGGCTTTGACCCTGAGGGAGGTGGGAGCTATGGGAGAGCAGGTTAGAACATCAGAGCTATGTGATCTGATTTGTCTTTCAAATGTTGATATAATCACATTAAAAATAATCATATCCCACATGACTGCAGACTCACTGGACCTTCACAACAGCCTGTGGAAACAGGGACTATAATTCCTCAGCCCCATTTCACAGATGAGTAGACTGAGCCTCATGGACACAGACTCGTTCTTTCTTTCCCTCCCTAGGCAGAGAGCCTGGAGTCTCGGGAGATGTGGAAAGGCTTCATCTTGACGGTGGTGGAGGTAGGAATAGTCGCCCACCCCTCCCATTCCCCAGCAGACCTCCCCAGAAATCCTCTTTCTTTCCATCCTTCATTCTCCGGAAGAGCCTCTGTAGCACAGCACGCTGGTCTCGAACTGGCGGCCCGCGGCCCACTTGCACCCATAAACATCTTCTGTTTCACCACCAGAGTGCTAAGACTTTTTAAACTAGCTGCCATCATTGAAAAACCAGGCATTTTAGTCTACACTCCTGATTTCTCTGTCACTCATTGGTTCCCCGCCTGGCCCCTGCAGGGCACTGAGTTTGAGACCCCATCTGCTCTGTCCCTCCCGCCATCACCAAACTCCTCGTTTTCCAATTTCTGCGGTTTCTCAAAGCCCTCGCTCGTTGCCGGAGGCCTTCAGCCCCAGGTTCCCTTGGCGGCTCCTCCGCACTGTGGCGTCAGTTTGGTGCTCTGCGACATGGGCACAACCACTGCTGTCTCTCCCTCATTCGCCCCTCAGCGCCGTGTCCCCTCCAATCTGACCCTGCTGCCCGGACACCTGTACATGATGGCTGAGGCCCTGGACAAAGAAGAGGCGCGCCGCGCGCTCGAGACGCCCTCGTGAGTGTCCCCCGCTGGCCCGAGGGGCTGCAGTGGGGACAGGAGGGGTGTGGCTGAGGGTGGGCAGTGAGCTGGGTCTCCCCGAGTTGCGTCCCAGGGTGAGTGCTGGGCTGTATTAGGGCTGGGGGCGGGGCTTAAGGCCCATGCCGAGAGACAGGACAGGGTCTAGGGTCAGGTCCAGGTGCCCAAAGGGCGAGGCCGGGTCTCTAGGGGCGGGGTTATGAGCCAGGAGGCGTGGCTGGGTCTCCGGGGGCGGGGTTATGTGCTGGGGGCGTGGCCTTTGCCTGGGCGGCGGAGCATGGTTTTCGGGTGCAGTTCTATACCTAGGGAGCGGGGCAGCGCTTCCAGGGAAAGGTCCAGGTAGGCGTTTGGAAGGCGGGACAGGTTCTCCAGTGGAGAGTCCTAGGGGTCGGGGCTGGGTCTCCGGGGACCGGACTAGGTGCCTGCAAGGCGGGGCTGGGGCTCTGGGGGTCGGGGCCCGGGGAGCAGGGCGGGGTCCCCGGGCCTGGGGCTAGGGCATGGGGTCGGGTGGGGTGGGGGCGAGGTTACGTGCGGAAGAGCAAGGCTGGGTCTCCGGGGTGGGGCCTGTACCAGGTGCTTCCTGAAGGTGAGCCGGCTGGAGGCACAGCTGCTCCTGGAGCGCTACCCCGAGTGCGGAAACCTGCTGCTGCGGCCCAGCGGGGACGGCACCGACGGGGTGTCGGTCACTACGCGACAGCGGCTCAACGGGTGCGCACGCGCGGTCTGGGAGCCCGCGGTGGGAGGAGGTCGGGTGCGGGGGCGTGGTCAGAGGCGAGGGCGGGGCTGACTCCGAAAGCAGGGAGGAGCCTGGGGGAGGGACCGGAGCTCCGGGGGCGCGGGATAGCGAGGCTGGCCCCGCCCCAAGGGTGGGTCAAGGCCTGGGGGCGAAGGTGGACTCTGGCAGGGCCGCAGACCCCTTTGTCCTGGGGCAGGGGCGCCGTCACTCTATAGGTGGAGTCAGACCCTGGGGTTAGGGCAGGGGCCGGGTCTGGAGCAGGGACGAAGTCAATTCCAGGGGCGCGATTGAGCCCTTTGGGCGGGGTCGGGCCCTGGGGGTGGAGTCATGGCCAGGACTCCCGGGGCGCTGAATGGGGGGGTGGCTCTGGAGGCGGAGCCACACCGGGGGTGGAGTGAGAGCCGGACACTAAATTCTCCTTGCACAAAGTCCAGGGTTACGGGCGGGGCCAGGGAGAAGGCGGAGTCAGGGCCTGGGGGTGGGGCCACTATAAGGGGCGGGTCTTCCCCTGGGGGTGGAGTGAATCGGGGCCAGGGGCTCTTCGGGAGCGTTGGGGACGCCCGAGCTCAGGCAGCCCCTCGCCCACTGCCTGCGCAGGGCGCACGTGGTCCGGCACTACAAGGTGAAACGGGAAGGGCCCAAGTACGTGATCGACGTGGAGGACCCGGTGAGCGCTGGGCCTGGGTCCCCAGAAGAGCACTGGCGGGTCCGCACCCCTGCCGCAGCGGCCCTGACAGCGCTCCCATCCGCCCCCAGTTCTCCTGCGCCTCGCTGTACGCGGTGGTCAACTACTTCGTGACGCACACCAACAGAGCGCTGGTGCCCTTCTTGCCGGAGGAGGACTACGAGAAGGTGCTAGGTGGGTGCTGCTCCGGGGAGCTCAGGGGACCCAGTCTGCGGCTCACCCCCGCCCCTGCCCAGACAGGGACACCCTGGGGCCGCCCCGGCTGCTGCGCTCCCTCCAGGCCACCCTCTCTCTTCCAGGGTACGTGGAAGCGGATAAAGAGAACGGCGAGACTGTGTGGGTGTTGCCCTCCGCCCTGGGCCCAGGTGACGCCCCCTCCCTGCGGCAGGGGCAGAGTGGGGAGTGACAGAGGACCCTTATGCAGCCACACCCCCTCTGCCAATGCGTCCCAGACACAGAAATTACCCAGCCCCAGCCCTCGAGGGGCTCCCAGTTTGGGGGTAGGGGGGCAGACAGAGCCAGACACAGACGCTGTCATCCCTGTGGGGTCGGACCTGGGGTGGAGGAGAAACCTGGGTGGGGGGTGCCCAGAATCGGGAGAAGAGGAGGTCAGAGCAGGGGAAGGCTTCCTGGAGGGGGGGGGGTGTTTGCAGAAGGTCCCCAGGGATTTTAATGCTGCATGAACTGTGTCCACCTGCAAAACCAGAAGCTCGCATCCACCCGTGTAGACGTTACAACTCCACACCTGCAGAAATACACATGTCCTACAATTTCAGTTATATATACACCCTGTGTAGCACAGCTATACCTATCTTAAGCCACAATCACACGTACAGAAATGCAGACACGTCCGTTCCCAAGCACAAAATCAGACATTTATAGATACACATGCATAACACACTGATCTCAAGCATGTACCTTAGCAGGCGTGCAGTGTCGTGCACACAGACACACAATAAGCATTGCGTGTACGAACCTGGTACCTATATTTAACTCGTGCACATTCGACCAGGGTACATGTTTATGCTACGCGGAGACACAAATACAGACTCATAAATGGGCACATACACAGGCACACACATGCATGGGGACACATGTATGTATCCAAGCGAGCACACAGACCTACCCTGAGGTATCCCTGCACCACGTGGGTCCAGACAGTGACTGCCCTCCCCCATCAGGTCCTGCACCCCCCGCAGGTGGCCCCAAGCCGCCACCTCCTGCGTCCCTGCCTCTGTCCAGCAAGGACAAGCTGCCTCTGTTACCTCCCCTGCCCCGGCTGCCAAGCCAGGAGGAGAACTATGTGACGCCCATTGGAGACGCCCCAGCTGCTGACTACGAGAACCAGGACGGTGGGTGGGGGACAGGGCTGCTGAGAGCTGGGGGCGCGGGGAGCAGGCTAACAGCAGGGTGTGACATGCCACACCTTTGTCCACGCAGTGCCTTCCCCTAGTCGGCCGGTTATCCCGAAGCCCAAGTTGGCAAAAGTTCAGGCAAAGCTTCCAAGGCCACCCACTGCACCCAAGCCAGGTAGGGGTCCGTCCTCCCAAATCCCGGTCCCATCTAATGGCCAGCTGGCCTCCGCCCTCATCTGCTGTCTCTTCCAGACCTCAGACTCCTGAATAGCGGGCTCACCAGGAAGCCAGCAGCGAGCTCAGCTCAGCCTTTCTCTGCCACAGCAGGTACTGGGTCTGGGGGGTCAATGCAGGGCAGGCTTCCCAGGTACGCGACCCATGCAGTCACCCAGGGCTCCACACTCCAAAGCGCCCTGGCGTTTAATGTCCTGCTGTCACCGTCTTGAAATTCCTAATGCTTCTGAGCACATTTTCCTTTTGCACTGGGCCCTGCAAATCTGTAGCCCATCCTGGGTGGATGTCGGGGGTCAGGGCGGGGACTGGGGATCCCTGGCCCAGCTGAAGCCTCAGGCGCTGACCCCCCAGGCCTGGCGGACGTGACCGCGGAGCTGCAGAAGAAGCTGCAGAGGCGGCGGGCGCTGGAACAGTGATTCCGATGAACAGGGGGACCAGCGAGCCAGTCTTGGGGCACACAGCACAGCAGTCAGCTCCTGTCTCCCGGGATTAAAACTCAAGTGACCCCAGGACCCACACGTGTGTTTGGCTTTGCCTGGGAGGTGGGAGTGAGGGGTCCGCAGATCCAGTGATTATCAGCTCAGCAAAACCCGCCACCTTGCCCTGCGAGAAAAGCCCATTTAACAGCTAGGAAAACTGAGGTCCCAGCACCACACGACAGGCACAACCACCCAGCCCCAAAGAACCAGCACCACGGCCCGGCCAGTGTGAGACCTTTATTAGGAGGTGAGAGGGGGAGGAGGGCCCGCCTCATGCCCACTCCCTGTTGGCGACCCCCTATCAGGAGTTCACGCTCCAAGCAGCAAGTAAGAGGAAGATGCCCGGCTAAGGCCGCCGGGCCTGGTGGCAGTCCCTCTGAACACTCCAGCTGGGTGGGCGGGTGCTCAGTGGCCTAGGTGAGGCTGGTGTTGGAGCTGCTGGTGGCACTGCCCCGCTTCTGCAGGCAGCACACGGCGCTGGGCACCTGCAGGCCTGTGTTCACCTGGAAGCTGCCGCACCATACCTGGGTGGGAGTCGGGGCAGCAGGGAGGCTCAGCCCCGAAGCCCAGCACCCAGAGCCACCCCTTCCTACCCCAGGGCCGTGGGGGGTGGCTCACCGTGAAGGCGGGCAGCAGCGGCTGCGTGAACTTGGCCTTGAAGGTGTGCAGCACTTGCTTGGTGCGGGCGTTGTAGAAAGACAGGAGGCCTGCGGTGGGGGCGGGGCAGCGAGACGGGGGCAGCGGTCAGAAGCGGGGTGGGGACAAGCAAAGGGGACTCGAGCAGGGGCAGCTGGGGGCGGTGGCTGGGGCTTGGGGGTCACACCTTGGTGGAAGTCACAGTGCACACCCAGGCAGTCGGGCACGGGGGCATCCAGCACCTTGACCTTGTTGGCGTGCTTGGCCGTGAAGCTGACCTGCAGCCAGTTGTTGACGTGCAGGCACCAGGACGAGGCCGTCTTGCCCAGCTGCTCGAAGCGGCCCAGGCTGCGGTAGGCCACCCCCACGCCGAACGCCTTGCTGTCCGGCTCGTAGCGGACCTCCCAGTAGTGTTCCCCGCCATCGATCAGTGTGTCCCCTGCGGGGCGGGGCGGGCAGAGGGAACTACGTAGAACCAGGTCACAGACACGCTTCCACAAAGGTGCGGCCTCTCCCAGGTACGCCCTGTACCACAGCTGTTCCCCAGATACTCCTCAGGCTCCAGCTATTCCCTCGAGATACTCCCTACCCCGCGGCTATTCCCCCAGATACTTGTAAGGCCCCAGGTGTTCCCTAGGTTTTGTCACCTCCCTCTAGAGATTCACTGAGCCCAGATACTCCGCAAGCCTCAGCTACTCCTTTCGGATTCTCTACACGCCCAGGCTACTTCTTTCAGACACTTCCAGTCCTTAGAAACTTTCTCTAGTTCCACCCCATGTTCCAATGCCCCTCAGCTCTTCCCAGAAACTAGATAATCCTCAAACCCTTGAAACCAGCAGATTCATAGTGTCCCCACCAGGCTCAAGTCCTCCTCCGGTGTAAATACTCCCTTTCATTCCCAGTTCGGGCAGAGTCCAGCTACTCCCCAGGACTCAGGGGCTCCTTCCTGTTGCTCTCTGAATTCAGATTCTATCCAGACCCCAACTCCTGGTGGAGGGAAGATTCTCCCAGGCCTCAGCTACTCCCGAGGCCTGGAGTTCCCCTAGGTATCCCCCAAGCTAGTTACTCGCTAGGCCTCAGCTTCTCTTGGGGTCCAGATACTCCTCAAGCCTCAATGACTCTCTCCAGGTACCCTCTGAGTTGTGATATTCCTTGGCTTCAGTGCCATCCAGAGTCCAGATGCTCTCTAGATCTCAGCTAATCCTTGAGATCCTCCCCAGGCCCCAGATCTGCCACCTCAGCTACTCCCCGCAATGCAGCTTCTCTTCACACTCCTGTCCCCCCAGCTCCTGCTCAGATACAGGATAGACCCCCGTATATTCATATATTTCTTTTTCTTTTTTTTTTTTTTGAGACAGAGTCTCACTCTGTTGCCCCGGCTAGAGTGAGTGCCGTGGCGTCAGCCTAGCTCACAGCAACCTCAAACTCCTGGGCTCAAGCGATCCTCCTGCCTCAGCCTCCCGAGTAGCTGAGACTACAGGCATGCGCCACCATGCCTGGCTAATTTTTTCTATATATTTTTAGCTGTCCAATTAATTTCTTTCTATTTTTAGTAGAGAGGGGGTCTCGCTCTTGCTCAGGCTGGTTTCGAACTCCTGAGCTCAAACGATCCGCCCTCCTCGGCCTCCCAGAGTGCTGGGATTACAGGCGTGAGCCACCGCGCCCGGCCATTTATTTCTTCTCCAGTTCTACTCCTCCCTGACCTCAGCTACTCCCTCAACTACAAGTTGCCTAGGCGCAGGACTAGCTATCTCTCTCTCTCAAATCTCAGCAACACCAAGGAGCCCCCGTATCTTCCTCTGCTTTCTCCCCAAACCCCAACTCTCCCCAATCCCAGGTGCTCCCTGAATATCCAGATCCTCCATAGAACCATAACGTCATCTCAGACCCCAGCTTCTCCCCAGACCCCAGCTGCTCCCCAACTTCCTCCTCCCTAGCTATTACAGACTGTCTCATACCTTAGCCTCTTTCTCCAGCTCTTTTCTAGAGAGTAACGATTCCCCTAAATCCAGTTCCTCCACTAACTCCAGCTTCTCCTTCACAGGACCCAGTCATTCCTGTGGTGCTACCTTCTCCTCTGATCTTACCTATTGTCTCAGCTTCTCCTCGGCCACCAGCTACTCTCTCTGGCTCCTTCACACTCTGTGAGCCACTTCCTCAAACTCCTGCCTTACTCCGGAAACCCAGCTACTCCCCAAATCCCAGCTACTCCACAGACTCTAGGAAATTGCCCCCAAGCCCCTGCCCAGCCACTTCTCAGTCCAGACCCTCCTTCCTTAGCCCCATAAGCTCTGGCTTCCCCCAGTAATCTATCATCCCCAAATATTCCCACCCTCTCAGTGCCAGAGCAAGACGTGTTATTGGGACCATCCCCAGAGAAGCTTTGTGGATGGCTGCCTGTTTCTCCAGCCAAAGGAGTTCTCCCCCCACCTCCATCACTGGGGCCCTGCCCAAAACTCCCGTGTCCCTTCCTTCTTCCCCTCCTTACCCAGCACCGTGTAGGACTCAGCTGTGAAACGGTCCCGTCCCCCACGACCTGAGGGCATCCTCTTGGGAGATGGAGTACCTCTGTGTGGGGGAGGGAGGAAGGAGGCTCAGGTCAGCTGTCACCTCCCCCATAGGAGGGCTTCCCTAGTCCACCCCAGCCACTGTGGATGTTTGGTCAGTCTCTGACAGCATTTGGCTCTTTCTATACACTGAGCCCCTCATATTCATGTCAGAACATGCCTGTACCCTTTCTCATCTGGAAAACTCCTATGCAACCGTCAAAACCCCATTCAAAATCTCCTCTTGCCTTATTCACTCTCTGGATTCCTCCAGCCCCAGGTCCCCGCCTCCATCCCAGGTCTGACCATGCTGGGCTCTGTGTGGCCATGTCCAGCTTGATCTCCTCCACCAGAGACTCAGGGAGGGGAGGGGGCAGGCTACCTGGCCGGGGAGTTGACGGGAGACGCCGTCCGCCCCTTGCCGTCTTTCTCGCGAGCCTTGATATCCTGCACCTTCCCGCCCATAGCGTCCCACTCCACGGAGAGGTCATCCACCCGCAGGTTCTGGTGGGATGTGGACGCATCCAGGCGGAACATGAACGCTGGGGCCAGGCAGACACGGGAGTCACAGAGATGGGGAAATCCGGAGAGACACAGAGACAGAGAGAGACAGACAGTGACCAAGACAGACCCAGACAGGGACACAGAACAGAAGGAGACAGGAGACATAGTCTGAGACAGAGAGACCAACACACAAAGGCTCAGAGACAGATACAGAGACAGAGAAGCAGACACCGAGAGACAAGGAGGGAAATGGCAGAAGGAACAGAACATGCATCCAGAGGGGTGAGGGCCAAGGGGTTGTTGCCTAAAGGTCTCTCAGGTCTGGAGGCATTTTCAAGCCTATTGCACTACCCTGTGCCTTCACTGAGGATTAACCCCAAGAAAGGGGCTGAGCTACAGCACGAGGGAGTTAGGCTAGGCTGCAGAGGGACTTCCTAGAAGGGCATGCAAAGGTGTCACTATCGGAGGCTGTGGAATCTGTCTTCACTACTGATAGCCCATCCCCAACTCTACAGAGGACTCACAGATTTTTTAGAAAAGAGACTGCGTGTGTGTGTGTGTGTGTGTGTGTGTGTGTGGCAGGGGTGTGTATAAAAACCATCTGGGTGTACTGGGATCAACTTTAGAAGCAAAGGACAACAGCAGGGTTATACCAGACACTCAGGTTAAGGAAGCCACTGTGGACTGAGCTCTGAGCTTCCTGGTAGCCAGGGCAAGAAAAGCCACAGAACCCTGATTAGAGGATTCTCATTACACATTGGTCTCTGGGGCCCTGGGAGGGAGGAGCTATGGAGTCAGAGGGTAAGGTGGGGGCAGGAGCCAGTCACCTGGTGTCTCCAGGGTCACCGGCTCAGAGAACTCGCCCGCAACTGCCTTGTTACAGGCCTTCACACGGAAATTCATGTATTTCATGTCAAACTTGAGACCTGGGAGGTGAGAGAAGGATGTCAACACTGTGTACACTCTGACATGCGTGAAAGCTGGTCACCTTTCCCAATAATCTCACTGCCCTGATTCTAAGGAGCATCTTACAGACAACATCTTATCTTTGTGAAACTGTCCTTGTCCTCGTCCACCTGCCAGGCTGTGGATTACTTGACTCCGCCTCCAACCCAGACAGGCCACTCAGGATGCTTGATGACCCAGTCACCGTGGTTGGTTCAGGGATGGGCACATGACTCAAACTGGCCAATCAGAATTGGCCCCGGGACTTTGTATATAGTAAGTGGAGTTGCTGCCCAGCTAAGAGGAAGCGCCTCTGGGGGAAATCTGCCCACACGTCTGGCGGCTCTCAGAGCTGTAACTGCAGGGAGCAAAGATGATTGAGTAACTCGGTGCAACACCTAGATCTAGCCATGCTGGTTACTCAGAGATTCTCCACCTTCCCGATCTAGTCTTTCATTTGTATCAAGCTAGACCTCTCCTTCCTCTGATCTTGGCAGCCCCCATCTTGCTGGACTTCCTGGGTGACGACACCTTCCCTCCCAGTACATTCTCTTCCCTTGGCAGCCACGGCATTCCCCTCTCCTGCCTGCCCCCTCTGGCTCCATGGCACCCACAGCCCAGCCTCTAGCCCGGACCCACGTTTCTGGGACTTCTGGACATTGTCCCCTCAACGCCCACTCTCAGGGGATCCCAGACATCTCTGAAACCTTCCACACTCCCCTTGCCCTCAGGGTAAAAGCCTGTTCCTCTTTCACCTCTCTACAGATGTTAACTAGTTCCAGACACACACAATGGCTTAGCACTCTCCTCTGAGCTTTCAACAGCCTGTTCCTTTTGCCCCAAAGGCTGGGCTGTTGGGGTCTCTGCCTGCTGTCACCTCCTCCAGGTGCCCACACAGACCACCTCCCCCTTCCCTTTCCACCCGCCTCTTCTGAGAGTTCAGCGGGGTGCTCAGGGACACCCATCCACTGCCCCTGAGCTACAAGCACCACCCAGAAAGTTCAGTTTCAAAAACATGGAACCCATCTGCCTGTTGGTGGTCAGGACGCACTCTGTGCCTCAGTTTCCTTCCCTGCAAGCTGACAATCACGTGCTCCAAGTTGAACGGGGTTCTTGCGAGGATGAGATGAATTGAGGCACACGAGTCCTAAACACAACCTGAACCTTCCTGCTTTTCCACTCCATCAATGAAACAGTGGGTGGGTTGCAAATAACCCCAAAGGTGAGCCGCATTCATCAATATCCTGACTTCTGTCCAAATTTGGATGGACCCAACTTCCTGCCCGGGGGGATTCACACACTAGGAAGTTTGGAAAAGGCGGGAGGGTGTGATTCCAAAGGTAGCACCTGGGAGCCCCGTGGTGCTAGAACAGACCTTGACCATGTCAGTGGTGACCGTGGCAGTGGTTGCGTGAATTCACACGTGGGAGACAATCCCACGGAATGAGCCATGCGCACGCACACGAGGGCGTGCGAGACTGGCGAAGTGTGAAGCCACTCTGCAGACTGCACCCACAGCCATTTCCTGACTTCGATATTGAATTACACAGGTCCTTGCTGTCCTTGTTTTGGTTTGTTTTGACAACTTCCTGTGAATCTATAATTATTTCAAAATAGAAAGTTAGAGCAAAACAAAACAGAACCAAAAAGCGGGAGTGCCAGGAGAGGTCTGTGGAATCCTATTTAAAAAGAGGGCTGTGTGCGTGTGTTTATTTGGATTCCCGTGGAAAGGATAAACCAATAGCTTCTCAGGCTCTTTGGCTCGCGCTGGTGACTTTTCCGGCCTGCAATTAGCATGCTCATTATTAACCATGTATGCTAATTACAGATAACTACAGGCTGATTACAGCCTAAGAACAGCTAGTGAATGGTGATAGTTAAGATGTCAGCAAGCCTCTCCCCGCCCCTGAGGGTTTCCCCTGGTTCAGAATGGCTTTTTAATTTTCCTTCGTAAGAGACAGGGTCTCACTCTGTCGCCCAGGCTGGAGTGCAGTGGCGTCATCATAGCTCACTGCAGCCTCAAACTCCTGGGCTCAAGCGATCCTCCTGCCTCAGCCTCCCAAGTAGCTGGAACTACAGGCACCATCATACCTGGCTAATTTTGTTATTTTTCCTAGAGAAGGGGGTCTCACTATGTTGCTCCGGCTGGTCTCGAACCCCTGGCCTCAAGCAATCCTCCTGCCTCAGCCTCCCAAAGTGCTGGGATTACAGGCATGAGCCACAGCGCCCCAGGAGGCTTTTAAAACTCATTAGGCACCTCCAAGTTTTCCCTCCCTCAGACCCTCCCCTCGCCAGCAGGGCGGATTCCCCAGGCTTCCTGATTTCCTACAACAGCCAGAAGACCCCCACATACTTGGAAGGTGCCCCCAAAATGCCAGCTCTAGCAGGGAAGATATTTTTGATCACTGCCGTGAGGACAGCACCTGGTACGCTGTAGATGTTTGATAAATTAGAATCAATGCATGACTGGCGGCTGGACAGCAGAGACAAGAGGACAGAGAAGGGTGGCTTCACGTCCCATGCCTCAGTTTCCCCATCTGTAAAACGATGGTGATAACGATGCCCATGACACATGGGTGAAACGCTCAGCACTACGAAGCATTCGATGACTGGCACAGTAGCTGTCATTGATGTCACTTTCCTTATTACTTTTGGATGTACCCGGTCAGGCTGCTGTCAGACCCCATGAGCTTTGGGGTTGATTCATGGTGAAACGGGAACCCGGAGGCTGGGCCAGCTGTTCAGAGGGTCAGCAGCTGGGGCCACCGCACCACCCTTACCGGTCAGGGTATACTCCGTCTGCCGGATGCCTTCGATGACCATCCAAGGGTGGTCCTCCTTGAGGCGGGGCGGACCCTCGAAGTTGGTGCGCCGGTACTCCAGCACATAGTGGTCAATCTTGCTGTCCTCGTCCGGCATGCGCCACACCAGGGTCACACAGTTATCCGCCACCAGGGACTCGGCCAGGTCGATCACAGGGGCGCTGGGCACTGCCCAGGACAGATGCAGAGGGGTCAGGGTCCTGTATCCAGGGTGCGAGTGCTGTGCCCACCCACACAGTGGATCACTTTGGGGA
This sequence comes from Indri indri, assembly GCA_004363605.1. Lineage (NCBI taxonomy): Eukaryota > Metazoa > Chordata > Mammalia > Primates > Indriidae > Indri > Indri indri. The sequence continues at coordinate 6,652 of RJWJ010004057.1, read as the reverse complement.
CGGGGCCACCTCTGGGTCCCACACCTGGGGGTGGAGCCTCTTCAAGGTGCCACCAAGGGGCAGGGGTGAGCAAAGCATTCTCAGGGTTGAAGCAACTTAAAAAATTGGGCTTTCTCAGGGTTCCATCATTTAGAGGCAGAACTTTTCCAGAATTGTCTACCAATTGGAGGTGTGGCTTTCTTTGGAGAGCTACCACAGGTAGGGTGTCTTCAGAGCCTGTTTCCCCAGGGGAGGTCGCTACTAGCGGCAGGGTTTCCCCAGGATGCCACTGCCTGGTGGGTGGGGCCTTCTTTTGGCCACACCCAGGGGCGGGGCTTCACAAGGACTCCACCCTCACCAGGTGTGGCGTTCTCAGGGCTCCACCCCCCACAGGGCGTGGCATTCCCAGGATTCAGACACCTGGCTGTCAGCCTTACGCCACGACCTGTCACAGGGCCTCCCAGACCCCCGGGGACATTTCCTAGAAATCCTGGCCCTCCAGTGAGTCCCCCTCTCACCAGGCAGGAACTTGAGTGCCTGTAGCATCTGCCGCTCTTGTGCAAAGTCCACCATGAGGTGACTCATGTTGTCGCTGACCTTGGCTTTCAACGACAGCCGGAAGGCAGGAGCCATTGTCACCCTGTCGGGAAGGAGGTGGAAGCAGCCTGCTGGCAGGTGTCTCAGGGGCCTCCCGGGCCTGGTCATCTGAGATGTGTGTGTGGGGGGGGACCCCCTTCCCCATATCCCATCCCCCGAGTGTCCCCACCTTCACCACAAGGGCAGGGCACTGCAACGGGGCCAGATCCCAGCATCTTACCCATCTTTGATTTGCTTGGCGGCCTAGAGAGAAGGACAGAACAAAATTCAAAGACTTGCCTCTACTGAATCAAAGACACGTCTATCCAGACGTGAAGGCCGAGGCCCATGTGACAGCCACTGGCTAAGCCCTGGGACAGAAACTCGGACATTCCCTCCCAGACCGTGCCCCGAAGAGAGAGGACAGGCTCCCACCTCCTCCCCAATCTCTTGCCCAGTGCCCAGTGCATACAGTTGGCAGATTTAATAAAAACACAGGGCGCCTGGCTAAATTGGGATTTCACGTAAATAATGAATATGTCCCGTGTGCCACTTGGGATATACTTATGCTAAGCATCGCACGGGATATACTGACACTAAAAAACTTATTCATTGATATATTTGAATTTCAGACCAACGAACACGTTCTTAGTATACGTCTTGCAATCTTTGAGATATACTTATGCTAAACGTTGCCTGGGTGAGCTATACTTATACTAAAAAAATTATTCATTGACTCAAAAGGTGCATTTAACTGGGCGCACCACGTTTTACCCGCAACCCTACGGGCACAGCATCAGAGTTGCCCACCTGGGGAAAGTCCTCGCTGTCTGTGGCCTGCAGGGCCTGGTTGGCCGTCTCTAGAAGCTCCTCGGAGCTCTCCAGGGCCCGCGTGCAGGCAGCCAGTTGGTTCTGTGGAGAGCGCGGCACGCATCAGCAGGGCACCAGGCACCAAGAGCGGAGACAGCTCGCCCCACTGCCTCCAGCCCCCTGGGTGCCATGGTGGGTGGGGCCTTCTCACGGCTCCACCCAGGGGCGGGGCTTCTTAAAGACTCCACCCCCACACGGGCGTGGTATTCTCAGGGCTTCACCCCCAGGATGGCATCTGTCCCTCCTCCAACTCCAGGTGGGAGAGGGAGGCTGACTCCTGGCCCAACATCTGAATCACCTGGGGAATCCCTTCCTTAAGAACTCCATGCCCAGGCCACACCTGACCCCCTGGGCGCCATACTCCCTCGGGATAGGAACGTGGGATGTTAGCAAGTTGCCCAGGATGTTGGGATGCAGCCCCAGGGACCCCAGCTTGAAGCATGAGAGCCCATGGGAGCCATGGGAGGTGTAGGAGCCAGGGTGATATGGCCAGATCTGGGAGGCCAGTGGGAAGGGCTGAGAAACTGGGGCACTGGGTGAAGACAGGAAGGGATGAACCAAGCCAGACGCAGGGGGTGAGGATGGAGAGGGGATTAACAGGGGTGCGGGTTCATGGGCCACGGCCATGGCAGAGACCAGAAACGTGGAGGAAGGTGCCAAGGCCAGCTGGGCTCTGTTGAGTCTGAGGGACGCGGGGCTGGCGAGGGGTCCCCCAGCCCCACCTGCAGCTCGTAGGTCCGGCTGGCGCGGTCCTGTTTAATCTTCATCAGCATGCCCTCCTTCAGCTCCTCCAGGACGGAGAAGAGGGACTGGAACTCCGCTTCCAGGTCCTCCTGCACCTTGGCCGAGTTCGCCTGCATTGGAACAGCCGCGATCGGCCAAAGCCCATGGTCCGCTGGGGAAACTGAGACCTGGATGTGGCCAGCCAGGGCCCAGCCTCCCACGGGCATCGACGGCGACCGGCCAGGTCCTGCGGCTGCGCCCTCCTGCCACCCGCACTCCGTTCATGCAGCCGCCGGCCCAGGACTGGCCCGCGGCCGCCCTCACCTCCATGTTGAGCAGCATCTGTTTGAGGGAGTAGATGAACGTCTGAATCTCCTCGTTCTTCACGGCCAAGGTCGTGATGATCTTCCGCAACGCCTCCTGCCCCGGACACACACCCGTGCGCACGGCAGGCAGGTCAGCCCCGCAGCCGGGCCAGGCTGCCCCACCTGGGCTCCCTGCTCTGCCCTCCCGGAACCCAGGGAGGAGATGAGGTGGAGCTCTGTCTGCCCCTATATCCGTCACTTAGCAGGTCCGCGCCCCCGTTTTACAGCAGAGGAAACTGAGGCTCAGAGAGAGCCTCTCAGGAAGGTGCGAGATCGGTGAACCAGGCCTGCCTGAGCGCAGAGCCTTCAACCTGGCACCCACGGCCTACACGTGGGGTGTCAGCCGGGGTGAGGGGCTGGCTCAGGGACAGAGACCCCCAGAGGAAAAGGATGCCTGTTGGAAAATGGGCTAGCCTGGAGAAAGGGTTATCCCTGGAAAGCAAAACCCCAGGGAGACGGGATAGCCTGGGTAAAGGATAGATAGTCTAGGAACAGGGGCGAGCCCGGGGAGGGGCACCCGGAGTATGAGGCCTACCGGGAACAGGGATTAGCAGGCAGAAGGGATTACCTGGACAAAGGTGGGGCCTGGGGAAGGGGGATGCCAGGTAAATGGGGAGGGGGAAGGGAGGTGTTGAGGAAGGTGATGCCAGGAGGGAGGAAGGCGAGGTGGGCGTGCTGGGAGAGGTCGTCCAGGGCAGGGACACCTGGTCCTCCCCCGGGATGGAAGGCGTGGGGGATGGGGTCCAGCCGGACGGAGATGCTGGGTGGGGTAGAGGGCACGGGGGTGGGGAGGGTGGTGAGAGGACGCGTCTGGCCCCAGGCCAAGATGATGGGGGAGGGGCTGCGTCCCAAATTGGGGGAGGGGGTAGATCCGGACAGGGCGGCGGCGGGGGTGGGGCCTGGGACGCAGGGCAGCTGGGGCGGAGGGGGGAGGGCGCTGCGGCAACACCTGGTCCCCTCCCCTCGGCCACCCTCTCTGCAGGGCCCCGCCCCGCCCCGCCCCGTCCTACCCTCTGGTCTTCCATGGCTGCAGCCCAGGTCCCCCCAGCCCGGACCGTGGGTCCCGCTCACTCTTCGAGTCCCCAAGCTGCCTTTGACGCTGCCGGTAGCCAATGGCCCGCCGAGCCCCAGTCGTCCCCGCGCCCCCGCTTAGCGCCCCATCACTGCCCGCAGTGCGCAGGCGCCCTCGCCGCGGCGCGCTGGGAAATGTAGTTCCGGGCTGGGGTCGCCCGGAGCCCTGACCTCCCTCGCCGGGGCTCGCCAGGCCCCACTGGGAGTGACGTCTGAGCTGGAGAGGGCCCCGGACTAGGAGACCAGGGGCTCGACCCCCGACACTTCGTGTGACCTCGACATCATCTCTAGCCCTCCTGTGCCTCAGTCTCCCCACCTGTTCACCCGCACACCTTATCTGCTGCTAAGTGGTCTAGCCCTCCTTCACACGCCTTGCATTAACTGAAAAGCCAAGGTCTTTGCCCAGAAAGCCTCCAATGCCTCCCTTCCGTCTTCACGTCACAACCGAACTTCTACACATCCCACAAAGCCACAATCTCTAACACCTCCTCCAGAAGCCTCCCTGCCAGCCCAGAATCCACGGGGCTAAGAATGTCTGTGTCCAGCTCTGCCTCCCTCATCAGCCCGGAAGGGCCTGGGGCTGAATGGAGCTTCAGAAAGTCACAGGGGCAAAGAGTTAGGTGCAGGCAGGGACAGCGCCACCACAGGGCCTCGCTGTGGTTGGGAGGATGACTCGAAGATGTTGGCTTCTCACCTCTGAGTGAGAAGGAGGTCACTCTGTGGTTGGGTGTGAGACACTGAGGTCTCTGAGTCTGCCACCTCCTCTGGAGGGTGGGGCACTACCAACTGGGGGGCGAGGGGGTGCAAGGCTGGGAGGAGCCCCAGAGCCTAGGGAACCCCTCGACTGGAGGCCCCCAAGTTTCTCTCCAGGCCCAGGGGGCAGGAGAATGCCCCACTCTACGGTAAGACCCAAAGTCATCAGAAATCCACTCTTCTGGGCCCCGAGACAGGGATCTGTCCATTTAATCCACCCCCCACTCAGGCCTCTGTCGCCGGCCCCTCGCCCACCCTGGGCCACCCGCTTGCCCATTCTGTCACCTCCCCCATTCACAGACATGTTCATGTAGAGCCGTCCAGAAAGATTTCCACTCGCTGGGACACATTCCCCCCTCCCCCCCACCACTCCCGTATGCACACTGCCTTTCAGATCGAAAACACTTTGGGGAAACTGAGGCACGAGGTGGCAGGAAGCGGAGCCCCGAGCAGCCTGGAACGCCGGATGTGTGCCGTCTGGCCCTGGGTGGTGGTGTCACATCTGCCTCTGCAGTGGGGGGGCGGAGATTGTGGCAGGAAGTCTGTCGAGTGGAAGGGGGTGGGGGAGGATGGGCTTCATTCAGCTGGGACAGGGGGCCTGGTGGGCCGGGGATGGGGTCCCTGGGCACAGCACTGCTCCTCCTGCTGCAGCTCTGGGGTGAGTACTTGGGCCTCCCTCCCCTCTTCCTGTCCCTCCGGCTGCCCGGTCCCCTCTAAACTTCATTCTCTCTGCTCTGCCAAACAGGGTCAATCTCCCTGTGACATTCGGAACCTTATAGGGTGGGAGGATTCAGGAAGGGGCTCTGCTCTCCCTCCCATTCCCTCCCTCCGCCTTGCTCCCGCCAGCTGCCTCTTCTTTCTTCTTCCTCTCTTATTTTATTTTTTATTTTTTCAGAGACCAGGTCTCACTCTGTGGGCCCAGGCTGGAGTGCAGTGGCGCGATCACAGGTCACTCACTCCTGGGCTCAGGCGATCCTCTAGCCTCAGCCTCATTCCTGGTAGCTGGGACTACAGGTGCCACCACACCCTGCTATATTTTTTTTTGTAAGGGTCTCACTATGTTACCCAGGCTGGCCTCAAACTCCTGGCCTCAAGCGATCCTCCTGCCTCGGCCTCCCAAAGCACTGGGATTACAGGTGTGAGCCACCGTGTCCCACCAGGGTTTTCTCTCTCTATTTCCCCAACACGGCGGGCGTCACCCAAGCTCCAGGCCTTTGCACTTGCTGTTCCGGCTGCCTGGTACCCTTTCCCGGATGCCATCTCCCCAGCCTCTCTGCAGTGGCCTCGCAAATGCCAGGCAATTGACAGGACCTCACCTTCTAGGGGAGCTAGCAGGCAGCTCAGACTCGCCATGGCCAAAAGTGAGCTTTTTCCTGCTACTCCAGCGGGTCCTCCTTCCTCGGCATGTGGCATGTTGGCCCAAGGCCACCACTGTTCACCCATCCTCAGGTGCAAACCTGGGGATACTCCGCCATTTCGCTTTGCCTGTCCCCCAATTCCAGCCACTTGCACTTCTCTGGGGACAAACTTCAAAATCTGTTGAGACTATGACCACCGCTCTCCCAGTCCCAACCCCATCACCGCAGCCTGGACAGCCCGGCTTCCCCCTCCCTGGCCTCCCAGCTCCCAGCCCTGAACCCCTGCCTCCATAGGGCGTGTTCGCCACGGCAGCCAGGCGGATCGTGTTAAAACTTAAATTGGACCGTGTTCCTTCACGGTCCCCCTTAGTTTCGCATCACACTTAGATTACAAGGTAAGCTGCCTGCGTATCCCCACCCCCACCCCACCCCCGCAGCCCACAACGCTCTGCACAACCTGCCTTGTCACCTCCCTGCCCTCCCCTCCTCCCTTCCACCCCCTTGTTCACTCTGCTCCAGCCGCAGGGGCCTCCTCGCTGTGCCTCCGACACACCACGGGCGGTCCTGCCCCAGGGCCTTTGCACCAGCTGTTCCCTAAACCTGAAACACTCTTCCTCCAAACCTTCCCTCCCACACTGGTTACCTCTAACCATTCAGGTCCCTGCTGAAACTTTACCACCTGACAGAGGCCTTCCCTAACCGCCCTCCATAAGTATTAACAGATTCTTCCTCATCTCTCTTTTCTTTTCTTTTCTTTCTTTTTTTTTTTTTTTTGAGACAGAGTCTCACTCTCTTGCCTGGGGCGAGTGCCGTGGCATCAGCCTAGCTCACAGCAACCTCAAACTCCTGGGCTCGAGCAATCCTACTGTCTCAGCCTCCCGAGTAGCTGGGACTACAGGCATGCGCCACCATGCCCGGCTAATTTTTTCTATATATATTTTTAGCTGTCCAATTAAT
>RJWJ010004056.1:50885-79755 GCA_004363605.1 Indri indri | reverse complement strand
GAGTAGCTGGGACTACAGGTGTGTGCCACCACATCCAGCTAATTTTTTCCATTTTTAGTAGAGAGGGAGTCACACTCTTGCTCAGGCTGGTCTCGAACTCCTGAGCTCAAGCAATCCTCCCACCTCGGCCCTCACAGAGTGCTAGGATTACAGGCGTGAGCCACCGTGCCCAGTCCTGTAAAAATGTTTTGCAAACTGCAGAGCATTACATAAATTAAAGTGTTATTGTTTTTACTGTTAGGTTATCGTTAACCAAGATGACATGGTAAGTCAAGTGCACAGCCAGACATGGAACTCGAGCCCCTGACTGCCTCTCTAAGGCTTTTTTCGCTGCTTCATGTAACACTTGTGTTCAATACTAAGCCATTTGTTACCAACTTCTCAAACTTGGGTTTTATACTAACCATTTTTATCAAGAAAAAAATGATGCCATGCATAAAACAAAATCTTTAAGATTAAATGAAATAAATGTAAATGCAAGGAATTTATGGTCTATGCAAGCCAAAAGGGGAAAATGTAGATACAGGATATATAATCATGCACCATGTAATGATCGATCCATATACAATGGTGGTCCTGTAAGATTATGATACCATATTTTTACTATACCTTTTCGAATGTTTAGATATGTTTAGATATACAAATACTTATCATTATGTTATAATTGCCTACAGTATTCAGTATAGTAGCACACTATACAGGTTTGTAGCCTAGGAGCAAGAGGTTATACCCCATAGCCTACGTGCAGTAGGCTATACCATCTGGGTTTGTATAAGTACATTCTATGATGTTCATACAACTATGAAATGACTCAGAACATATCCCCATTGTTAAGCAATGCATGACTGTACTTGCATTCTACAATATGAGAGATCATGAATGGTCATTAAGGCACTAATAAAACAATTTTGACCATTCTGAGCTGCTGTGTGCCGCTGATGTTCTGAAGAAAAAAAAAAAGCCCACAATGTGGCTGAATAATAACTTGAGAGTATACACATTGATCAGAATCCAGCCATGATTTTTAACAATTAAAAATGTCCCAAAGCGATACATTGTTGCACCTCCAGGTCAAATGTAAATACAATTTGATGAAGTAACTAACCTACAAATTATATATTAATAAAAGACTGAATGGGCACATCACTGCTGCAAGCCTCACATGGACAACAAAGGCAACTTACTGCTCTAGTGTCCCCCAGGTCTCCAAATGTTGAGCTGTCCCTTTCATTAATCTAAAATAAGTTGTTGCCATTTCACCCATCTAAAGAACAAGACGAAAACAGTGAAATTAAACAGCTTATGGAAAATAGAATGGAGAAAATAAAAGCCAGAAATGTCATTAAAATGTAGCATGAGTTGCAGCAGGGAGACACATTATCAAAGAATTTCTAGGGCTAATGGAAAACTTATTCTCACAGAAAACTTGGAAAATATTACCAATTTAATGTCGTTTCAGAACACAAGAATTTCTTATAAAAAGTTGTTTATAAGCTCATGCATATTCATAAAGTGATTCATTTGGTAGGAACATACAGTCATCCAGATGCAGTGAAAAAGCTACAGCTTTGAATGCTCAATCTACCCACCAGACTTAAAGGTTATAGTAGCATTTCTTGAAAACATATTAGTCATCGCTGCTCTAACTATACATTTCTGTAGAGAAAACATGGAAAACAGGACAGACTGGTAGTATACAAGTTTGCCACTAACAACAGTTAGAAAAGTCAGACCGCATTAGAAAATAATACGGAACTCTGTTACACATCTGCATGTTTCATCACCCTGGAAATTTCACATAATAGACCATAAGCATTATGGACTCCTTTCAGGGAAGGCTGTTTTCTAAAACTGACTTACCTGACCCATCTTCAGTGTCTGAACATGTGTGAGACAATGCGACAGTAAATGGGTCAATAATGCAACCAAATTATAGCAAAACCAGGTAAACTGATCTTGTAACTGATGGGTAGGTCTACTCATCATTTTAAGTAATTCTCCCCTTACTTCAAGGAAGACAAATACATTACACATGTGCAGTCTACATATACGGGATGCTTTTTATTACTGATAATATTAACTAAATTTTGCAGAATATTTTATTATTTTAAAAGCAGTTTTATTATTGTTACTACTACTACTACTACTAATGATCTACATTTTGAAAAAAAAAAAAAAAAAAAAATTTAAAAATAAACACTGAAGTCCTGAGAAAGGAAATGACTTAGCTAAACCTATACAGACACTAAGAGATGATGGTAGGACTCAAACTCAATTCCTATGACTCTAAATTATGTGATTTTTCTTAAAGTTAAACCCTTTTCCCACTTTTCATCATGAAAGCTTTTCTTTCCTTCCTTCCTTCCTTCCTTCCTTCTTTCCTTCCTTCCTCCCTTTCTTCCTTCCTTTAGTCAAGAAATATTTATCAAGCACCTACTATATGTTGGACACTATTCTCAACCCCTGAGGAAACAAAAAGGGTACATAGTTCCTGCTTTAGGTGGTAGAAAGGGTATATTACAATCTAGTATAATGGTCACGGACGTTTAACAAAAAAGTACACCAATGTAGGAAGTAGGAAGAAAAAAAGTTGGTACCTGGCAAAATGAATGGGAGAACAAATGACAAAGTCCTTAACTCTTCCTATGGAAGGCTTTCTTGGATAGTAAAAGAAATCTGGAAAGTGGTAAGAGAGGGAAGAAGCATGTCAGGGAGAAAAACATGAGCAAAGGCATAAAGGCCAGAAAAAAAAGTATCTAATATAGTAAGCAAACTAGCTCAGGATGACTAGAAGCCATATCAGCCATGGCCAGAGATAAAGCAGGAAAATAACCAGGAGTCAGGGCAACTAAGACCAGATTCAAGGTTTCCATGCTAACAAGAGTGGGCTTTATTTTACAGGAGATAAGAGACAATAAAATTGAGTGACATACTGAAATTTATGCTTTAAGAAAAATAATAAACTGGTTTTAGTGTGAAGGATGGAACTGAGAGATGAGGCCAAAAATAACCATATCAGTTAAGACTACAGGATGCATGCGTGGTGGCTCACACCTGTAATCCCAACACTTTGGAAGGCAGGAGGATTGCTTGAGGCCAGCAGTTCCAGACCAGCCTGGGCAACATAGAGAGACTCCATCTCTACCAAAAAAAAAAAATAGAAAAATTAGACAGGCGTGGTGGCACGAGCCTGTAGCCCCAGCTACTTGGAAGATTGCTTGAGCCTGGGAGTTTGAGGTTGCAGTGAGCTATGATAATGCCACTACACTCTAGCTTGGGGAACAGAGAGAGACCCTGTTTCAAAAAATAAAGTAAAAAAAAAAAAAAAAAAAAAAAAAAAAAAAAAAAAAAAAAAAAAAAAAAAAAAAAAAGCATATTAGTTGAGACTACAGTGCAGTAGTACAAAAAAATGAGGGCCTAAATTAAGGCAGTGAAAGAGGAGGCAACAAATTATAGAATTATTAATATTTTGGAAGCAGAATCTTAAAATGTAGCAATTGACAAGAAGTGGCAGGCAAAATTTGAGGAGAAATCTAGACTAACTCCCAGACTTCTGGCTTATGCCCCTGGGCCGGTCACACTGCCATCAGTGGAGACGGAAAAGGTGGTTTGGGTAGATAAATAATGAGTTCAGTTTTAGATAACTGAGTTAAGTTTGTACTAGCTAGGTGGCATACGGTAAAGACGTCTTCTTTTTTTAAAATTTTTTTCTTTCTTTTTTTTTTTTAAATTTCATTTTTCCTCCAAAAGCTCTTCTGTAAGGTAAAGATATCTAATATGCAATTAGAAACTGCGTCCTGAAATTCAGAAGAGATATGAGATTTAGAAGTCATTGGGGTGCAAGCTATAGTTGAAGATACGGGGCTGGTTCTGGTGAGCCCAAGGAAGAACGTACATAGAAGAGGCTGAGAATAGAACTTTAGGGAACCCAAATGTTTAAGGAGCAAAGAGAAACAATGTCAGAAAGGTAAGAAATGCACTGAGTTGTAGGAAGAGAGCCAAGATAGAGTGTTTGGAAACCTAGAGTGAAAGTGAGTAATATGAACATTTATTTTTCTAGAGAAAAGGGAAATATAAGAGTATGAAGGGGCATAAATCGAAACAGTATTTCTGTAAAGGGTTTTGGTAATGTGTAGTTCACAAAGGCCTCTAAGATGCCCACGCCAAATGACACAGTAGTTCCAAACATTTAAGAATATATTCTAAGGAAGGAATCAGAAATCTTACAGTGGTTTATATACAAAAATGATCGTCACAGCATTATTTATAATAGCAACAAAATGGGAGTACTTTAAATGTATGAAAGGATGATTAAATAAGTTATAGTACATCCATCCATCCATACAATGAAGATTATGAGCCATTTAAAAATTATATTAATGGCTAATTTTAAGCAATAAAAATATTCATATTATTTTGAAAAAAGCAGGACACAACCCTGTATATTCAGTTAATTTTGTAAAATAAAAATGCACAGTTTATAAAATGCAACAAAATGTCAGTGGAAGTTACGTACAGAGATCACATGTGCTTGTTTTGTGCTTTAGCCTTGTTTTCTGCATTTACCAAATCTAATAATGTTCATATATTATTTTTCCATTTTATAAATTAAACTCTTTATTGTGAGATACCTCATTGTGGTTTTAATTTGCAATTCCCTAATGGCTAATGATGTCAAACAGTTCTTCATGTGCTTAACGTGCCATCTGTATATCCTCTTCTGTGAAACTGTGTCTTCATGTCTTTTGCCATTTTCTCATTAGATTGTTTTTTACCATTCAGTTTGGAGTACTTTATATAGTCTAGTAGTTTTTAATTGGATATGTGGTTCAGAAATTTTTACCCCAGTCTGTAGTTTGTCTTTTCATTCTTTAAACATGGTCTTTAGCAGAACAAACGTTTTTGGTGTTTATGAAGTCAATTTATCAGTGTTTCCTTTTACTGATTATGCTTTTGGTATCAAGTCTGAGAACTCTCTCCCTAGCTTTAAATCCCAAAGATTTTCTCAAATAGTTTTTTCCTAAAACTTTTTTGTTCTATGCTTAAGTTCATGATTCATTTGTGGTTAATTTTTGTATAAGGTATACAGTTTAGGTCAAAATTAGTTTTGCTTGTTTTTGCTATGGTTGTCCAATTATCTCAGCAAGATTTGTTAAAAAGGCTATTTTTCCTCCATCTAATTGCTTCTACATCGTTATCAAAAATCAGTTGGGCAACAGCTAATGAATATAGCATTTCTTTTTTTGGTGATAAAAATGTTCTGGAATTAGATAGTGGTGAATGTTGCACAACCTTGTGAATGTAATAAAAACCACTAAATTGTACACTTTAATAGGGTGAATTTTATGGTATGTGAATTATAAGTCAACAAAAATATTTACTGGGGATATATGCATAGGTCTCTATTCCGTTATTCTTGATTCTATATCCTATTCCATTGATCTTTGGATCTACCCCTCCACCAATATTATACAGTCTTGATTACTGTTGCTATACGGTAAGTCTTGAAATCACATAGACTGGTTCCTCCCATTTTTTCTTCTATTTAGCTTTTCCAGTTCCTTTGTATTTCCACATACATTTTGTAATAATCTTATCTATATTACAAAAAAATGTTGCTGGCCTTTTGATACGAACTGCATTAAATCTATGTATCGATTTGGGGAGAATTGACATCTTTACTATGTTGAGACTTCTAACCCATGAACACGGTCTATCTATTTATTTTAATCTGTGATTAGACTACAACAACATTTAGGCATGATAAATATTTATAACCTATAGAAAATACAGGTTGTCCCCTAATTCTCAAATATATCATCCAAATAAAAACGGGCTTGTTTTTTGCATTTGGTAGGAGAAGGCTAGATGAAACAGGGAAAATGCCCCTTTCAAATTATAACATCTAAAGACTTAAGATAGAACAATAATAATAATAATCACTTGTCTTGTTTTTGTAGATTCCTTCTGGAATCTTTCCATTGACAAAGATTCTACTAATAGTGCGACGGAAGCATTTAAACTCAGGACTGTATACATCCACTCAAAACGTTGTATACAAGCACTCAAATGCTGTACTCCATTAAGTGTGAGGCCACGTTCCCTCAGCACACGCTCTAGATGACACAGCGTGACTGCCAGTGACAAAATAAGTGAGCTTGGTTTGAATCCTCTAGCCCTACTTTTATATTTATAACAGCACTGTCATAAAATTTCAATAGTCTTCAAAGCTTACGTGTTTATGGTAGTATAAAATGATTACTTTCAATGAACTATATCAAAATATAATTAAAATTTTCAGATTTAAGAAAAAAGTCTGATAATATAACAAGACTGATCAGGCTCAAGGCAAATTAGTATTAGAAACCAGCATCAACTCATTTTTCAATCATTATCAAACACACTGATAACAGTATATGAAATGAAGGAATCACATATAAATAAATAAATACCTATTTGTCACTGGAAGTCACCTTTTATGGCAAGAAAAAATATTCCAAGTCCCTCACACATTTAATGAAGTTAAATTTTACAAAATAGAATTGTGATTCCCCTGTCAAGTTATAATTTGGAGGAAGTAAAAAACAGCATAAAAAGAGAGCTTAAGGTTATCGAAGGAAAAAAGTATTCAGATAAGACTTAAATCAAACAACAAAAATACCACAGCACTGTGTACATTATTACACAGAACATGAAGAAGTAGTTTACACTCTGGAGGAAAATACTATTAAATCCTATACAACTAACACTACAACAACCATACTAAATGAACACAATACTGCTTAAATATAATTAGCACCATTATTTGAAAACATAGTCCAGAGAATAGCATCTACAATACCTAAATAATTGGAAGGCTAAAATGATGTGAAATCTTTATACTTTAGGCAAAGATATATGAATGTTAAAGATCTCAAAATTTCTCAATTTCTTAATGATATGCAAGTAAATGAAAGCAAAGATAAGACTTATTTATAAAACGTTATGTACAATAGGAGGAGGAAAATTAAGTATTTAGATTGCTTTTTAGTATGCCCTCAAATTAGCTGGACAAAACATAATGAGATATGTACTGGTGGTAAAAAACAATAACAGAGAAAACTTCAGAAAAAGAGGGTCTTATCAAAGCTATTACCTAAATGCAGTACGTACAAGTAATCATGGCATGCTCCATCAATAAGTAAGAAATGTTAAGAAGATGCCAGCAGGATTCAAATTATCAATTTTATTAAAGCATGGTCTTTAAATGTCAAACTTCATACAGTTCTATGTAATTATATGATTTCAGAATCCCCTTTTTCATCTGTGAAATCTGTTGGCTATCCAAAGGCAAGTTCTACTATAAATAATCCTAATGAGACCGGAAAAAAAAAAAACCCTTTTTGCTTTTGCTTACTGAGAAACCCCTTCAGCTTAGAGTCTCTCATATAACATGACTACACCAACTTCTAATATTTTTTAATAATTTTGCACCACAAGGTTGTAATGTTACTATACAAGTACAAATAATGTCAATAAATCAAAAGTTAAAATTTGACCGGAACATACAAAACAAAATGTTTATCTGTTTTAAAACTCTGAGTGAATAAAAAAGATAAGCAATGAAGATTTTTTTTAATGCCACAGATAATATTTTCTAACATACAATGAAGATTTAAATTTGCTGAGAACCCTATTAAACAATCATTCCAAACTGAATTAAGTCTGAATTAAGGAATACTAATGATTCTCTTTGGAAATCAGAATTTCATACTACTCCATTTTAAAGCTTCAAGATCAGATTAACCAAAAAGTCAAAGCAAGTTAAAACAATACAAACATTTAATACAATACACTGGTTAAGAGCACTGGATTTGAGCCTCGCCTTGCCACCTTCTATCTGAGAATTTTGTATTATTAACAGTTACTTTAACTCACTGTGCCTCAGGTTTTTTTCATTTGTAAAACAGAGATAAAAGTAACTACCTACATCATAGGGTTTTTGTGAAAATCATACGCATAAAGCTCTTATCAAGAGTCTAGTGCTTAAGTGCTCAAAAACGTTGGTGGCCTTTATTGTTGTTGTTGTTAAGCAAGGAGTTTTTTAAAAATTGTTACCTACCATTTACAAGAACTTTTATATGTGAACCAGAATGTTTTATATAGTACAATCAAAACATAAAAATAACCTAAAGCTCTGTAGACCACAGATAACTCCCCTTCTGTGTTTATCAGAACTAGCTTGTCATTCTCTCTTTCTCTAACATTGATTAAACTTATAACATAGATTTATACTAAATATTCCACTTTTATCAATCTCACACTTGTTGAGGCTCCAGATAAAATTTCATTTGCAAAATCTCTGACTAGGGGAAAAAGCTCAGAATACAAATTTTGGCTATAAAATGTTATTGTAGAAACCAACCCGATCAGGAGTGGTCTTAACCTCAATTGTTACAACATCTAATACAGGTGACAGTGCTAATTCACCCAAGCTCAAACTTGGATGCTCCTAGGTGAACTTGTTTTCAAGAATAAAAATATTTCAAAAAATGTTTTGGGGAAAAAAAAAAAAAAGACAATGAATTTTATTTTCATCTCTGTGAATAACAAGAGCATCCTAGTGAAAAAGTGTGAGGCTTAGAAACGAGAGAATTATTTTCCTTGAGAGAACAGAAACAGTAAAGAAAAAAACGCAAAATTAGAAGAGAAAAATAAAAATTAAAATGTTATGTGTATTTTACCATAACTCAATTTTTTTTTTTTTAGAGACAGTGTCTCACTCTGTCACCCAGGATAGGGTATCAGTGGCTCAATCATAGCTCACTATAGTCTCGGAACTCCGGGGTTCAAGTGATCCTCCCACCTTATCCTCCCACATAGCTGGGACTACAGGCATGTACCACCAAACCCAGCTAATTTTTTTAAAAAAATTTTGTAGAAGTGGGGTCTCGCCATGTTACTCAGGCCCAGCCCCAAAATTTTTTAATTAAAACAAAATAAATTATTCTTCATTACCCCATGCATAGTATATTAAGTGTTCTTTCCTAAAATCCAAGATCCATTCTTTTTGAGCGAGACGGTAAGAGGAAATAAAATTTTTAAAAATAGTAATGTAGGTAAATAAACTGTTTCTCGTAACAACATAAAGAGTATGTAAATGTAACTTGTGTTTTCCTGAAAGTTGAGATATTGTGGTATGGAAATATTTTGTAAAAGGTTCCCAGGAAAAAATAACTAACCATTACAAAAGGAAATGCGGAGACACAGATGTTGTGGGGGCAGCTCGTGGGCTCACGCGAAGTTTTGACTACCTGAAGAAGTCTGACTGTGCTTGCAAAAGAGTCAGAGCTCTTCAGGAAAGAAGCCTTAAAATCTAAGGTAGTAATCATCACAGGAAATATTTCAGGAAATAACACAAGGTTTGTATATTCCCCACGACTTGTCAGAAGAAACGAAGATCTAAATATACCCTGTTCAAGAGCTCAGAATAGCTCCTATAAAGTAGAATTTTAGACTTTTCTCCCCAAACAAAAATAGGGATGTTTATTGCAATTATTCCATGACAGTCAACTCGTGTTAACATCTCTTTAGTTCTTCCAGAACTGTTGCATGTCACCAAGTCAAAGCCAGTGTGAAAAATGTATTAAATGACTCTTGGCAAAATAGAGTTTCCAATAGGGCAACGAAAAACACAAAATAACCGAGACGAAAGTTGTGATATTATATAAAAATATGCAGATTTGTTTTGAATTTGAAATCCCTAATACATTAAGAAATAAATTCCTTAAAGTAAACTCAGAGCACCATATCTATCAATCAATTCATTTCTAGTGTTACAACAGAAAGTACAACAGAAATCCAATATGTGTTATATAATATTAATCAGTCATGCAAGATCGCAACAGTTTGCTTGTTTATCTGCCCCCACAGGTAACTACCATACATCACTTGTTTCCATCTTTAAAATATCTGGTGGTAGAAATTAAGCCTAAGTAAAGAATACTGTTATTTTTTCCCAAAAATACCATTCAAAGTAAGCATTAATCTAGGAAGACTGTGGTACCTGGTCTTTACCCAGAATCTTAGTTGTGGTTGTTGCAAGGGGATAAAACTGCTTTTATCAAGGCCACAGGCAAACAGCATGACCTGAAAAATCTAAAAGATTCTGAGAGTTGTTATGAAATGTTCTAAAGGGTCCTCTCACCATTTAAGAGGCAAGAAAACTTCCGGAGGTAAATCCAGGGAAAAATCAAGAGTCACTGTAAAATATACAGGGACATAATAAAGTTAACAACAGCCCTTGCCTTCAAGCAGCTTACATTAATAATAAAAGTCAACTGCTAGAGATAACACAAAGCAAAACAGGATTAATTGCCACATGACTCAGAGAAAATTAGGCTACCTGAATAGTTCAAAGGAGGGAATGATCACCATGGGCCAGAATAGGCTGAGAAAGCTGCACTAAGGCAGAGGAGCAATTTAACCATCAGGAACAGACAGTGGTACTGATGAGGGAGACCGCCCTGGTCCCATACTTACACTCCTCTCCTCGCTGTCCTCTCTTGAAGAAGGATATGGCAAAGAATGTGAATCTGCCATCTTTTATCAGCATTATGCAACTAACATGAATAAGATGGAAAAGCAATGTAACAGAATTCCAGGTTCCTGCTGCTCCCAAATAATAAAGCAAGCAAGCATCAAAACCTAAACTGGGTGAAACGAACCTCAATGACTCAGCTTAGGACCAGCTCAGCTATAAATGGAAGTCCTACTGAAACAAAACAACTACTAGCTTTGAATTTGCCTCCTGTGTAAGTAGGGTAATTGCCCTACATAAAGAGACATCTTCCATAGCAGGAAAAAAGAGATGACAATCAAGCAGATAGAAAAAAAACAAAAAAAAAAACAAAAACAAAAAAACCACATACAGAACCACCACAGAGGCAAGCGATTCAAATGCCACATTGCCAAGTAAAAAAGTTAATTCCTATGCTAAACACCTTTCCTCTGTTTTCATGTGGTTTTTCAAAGCTGAATGCATTAAGAAATCATATAAACCCCCATAATATGTTGAAATAAAAAAAAAATAATAATAATAAAAAGAAATCATATAAAATCATACCACTCAGAAGTTCTGAAAAGTGTTGATAATGTCTCTTTTTTGTTGTGTAGGTTCTGGGGCAGAAAACTGCTTTGCCTTATTTCTGAATCAAAAGAAAGCAGAAACCTTGGCCAGAATTATTTATACCACATACGTGAATTTACACATCAGACAATATTTTCAAAAGCAGAAACATCCTCTCCAGGGACTCTCCTTAGAGGACTACTAACCTGTCTCGGTCTAAAGACAACCTTCTCCCCTTCCAACACAATCTCCTGTTTTCTCAGCCTCATCTGAACCCTCTCAATCAAAGAACCACTCAAAGAAAATTTCAAAGTATACCAACTTTAATAATTTATAGCCAAATCAACACACCCTGGCTCTAGTCCAGAATAAATCACTAAAAGATTCTTTATTTGCAATGACTCTCCTCTCCTCTTATCTTTGCTAATAATCTGGTATTCCTTCCCCACAGATGAATCAAAGCTAAGATTCTTCCAAATATCCCATATTCATGCAGGATCTTTCAGATCAAAATCATGTCAGCTGTACAGTGAGACTATAGCAATTCACAGCATGGAAAGAGATGAATCTGACTCTTTAGGGTGTAGTTCAAAAGAAAATGCATAATTAATAAAATAAAACTTATTTGGTAAATAAAAAGATACCGATCATCTTCATATGATACACACCAAAAATAAGTTCAACAATGAGAAAATATTCAGAACAAACCCTACTTAAAACTAACTCAGCTCACTGCAGTCTTGCTAAGGTATGATGTCTGTAGTGCATGTAAGGTGAAAAGAACACTAGAATTCTTACCAAATATCATAAATAGACATGTTTCTGTTCTCAGATTATAATTTAGATAAATAAAAATATTACCTTTAAATAAAAATTAACAAATAAAGCAATTTTGTGTTTATTTCAAAATATTATAAAAGGTGGTAAGGCATAAGATTTCTGTGCTTATCAAAAGGGGAGATGAAAGCACTGAAAATCACCAATCTCAATAACTACAGCTACAAGCTGAGTAACACATCCAACATTACCTACAGAAGGTGTAACTGACTGAATAAGAAAAATGTTGGAACCTGGTGCTTTGCACTCCTAATCTAGTGCTCACTTATTTGCTGTGAAATAGAGAACAAATAAACTGAATTCTGGACTACCATCTTTCCCAAACTACAAGATAAAGTATGGTGAAGTAGAGAGAAAGAAAAAAAGAAAATCATAAAAAGCAGACCTATTTAATACTTTAACTGACCAAACACTAAAGGCCCAAGTTCAAAGGGTATGTTTTTTGAAAAGAGATAAGCAGTTAATTTCACATTAAGTAAAACCTATTGCATTATAAGTAACATTTGTTGAGCACTTTTATATATAGTGGGCACTATGCTAAGTGCTTACATGATTATCTGATTTAATCCTCACAAGGACACTAAAGGAGTTATTGTTATTTTGAAAAGTTCAAAAGTGAGGTTTAGAACAATTAAGAAACTTGCCCAAACTGCTAATAAATGAAGAAGTTGAAACTCCCATCCAGCTCTTCCAGATTCCAAAGCCTGGACTCTTACCACCACTATTTCTTTAACAAGGATAGCAGCGTCTTCAAGCAGAGCAATGAACTGAACACGATGACTAAACACATCTCCCCACACGCTCATCTCTCCCACTCCCACAACCCACGTGAATCCTTGCTAATTGTTCTTAGTCACTGAAAACATTACATGGCTAGATAAATGTCGACTTTAACAGGATGAAAATAAAGTGCCTTACAACCTTGAGCCACAGCTGATGAGCCTCTTCTCCAAAGCCTTGTCTGCTCACTCATTTCAAACACCGAGTGCCTACTACAGGAAGCAGTATTGTGTAGCGACAAAGAGAAGAAGATTGCTTGGGTTCAAATCCTGGCTCCATCACTAACTTAATGTGTGATTTTGAGTAAGTTACTCTACTTCTCACCACATATGAAGCACTTAGAACAGTGCCTGGCACTTAGTAAACAATAAATGTTAGCGAGTATTATTACTGTGTTACAATATTACTGCACAGTGGCTAAGCTAGGAGCTGTGGGTGATATAGTATGGTATTCCCCCTCTTCTGAAGCTCGCAATTTAAGACATGTGCATACATAACCACAAACCAAACTATAAATAACACCATAGGCATGAGTAAATAAGTGCTACAAATGTGCTGAGGAAGAAGAGGATTACTACTAGCTGAAGAGATCAGGGAAGGTCTCGTGGAAAAGGTGCGTCTGAGCTGAACCATAACGTGAAGGTAGAGGAGAACACTCCGAGTACAGAATATAATCATGAAACAGCAAAGAAAGAAACTGAGCTCAAGTGAAGATGTACCATGGAAGAGCGGTGGTGAATAAACCCGGAAATGTAGGTCAGATCAGGGGTCAGATTATCAAGAAATCTGAAGATCCAAATAAAGAGTTCAGATATAAATACCATAATCATATTCTATATTCTTTTCCTTTTTCTCTTTTAATTGTATAAATTTAAGATGTACAACACATTCTGATATACATAGTGAAATGGTTACTACAGTCTAGCAGATTATCATATCCATCATCTCACACAGTTATCCTCCCCCCCCCCTTTTTTTTTTTTAGCAAGAGCACCTAAGATCTACTCTCTTAGCAAAAATTCCCAATACAATTTTTTGGTTTTCTTGACGCAGTGTCTCGCCTCTCACCCTGTTGCCCAGGCTGGAGTGCAGTGGTGTGATCATAGCTCACCACAACCTCCAACTCCTGGCCTCAAGCCATCCTCCTGCCTTGGCCTCCCCAAATGCTAGAATTACAGGCATAAGCCACTGTGCCCAGCCAATATTATTAACTATAGTCCTCATGTTGTACATTAGATCTCTAGAATATTATATTTTAAAATGTAAGCCAGTATTAATATTCCCCAAGTGGACATATGGAAATGAAAAAAGAGAGAATTTTCCCAAAGTGGGGGAGAGGAGGTTTGCAGGGCAGTGATCTAAGAGGAGGGAAAAAAAAATACCAAAGCAAGTAAGAGAAGACATAGAAGAAAGCCGAGCTTTGCAGGTAATGCAATTATACATACCAGCTTTTCTCAAACTGTGTGGTGGTCAAATAAATTTGAGAAAGGCTACATGCCCCAGCCCCATCTGTCCCTTCAGGGATCCACAAGGCACACTGGTATTTCGAGACCTCTCAAACGTCCTATAGTAAAGAAACTGACTAATTTTGTTTGCTCTGTATGTTCTCAAACTTATTTAATAAAAGAATACTTTTCCTCCTAGAACATGTTAATATATTTAAACACTGAGGAATACCAGTGTTCTACAGAATTCATTCTACATCTCATTCTCACATCTACATGTGTCTGGTTTTTAAATGTCAGTAGCTGTATACCACTCCGGCCTAGAACTATTTGTGTTTAATTTCTAACCTGTAAGTTGTGCTTGCTAGGGTATTTCACATTTCAGCCAACAGAATCTAAAGAATGCAAATGAGAACAAACATGTAGAACCTGTCTGTAAACTGGTTTCAACTTCAGGAGCCTGGAAGTAGCTGCTGAGAGCACTGTGGGTTTAGTGAGAGAGTGCTTTGGTGGATGGGCAGTGTCTACTATGGGGTAAACATGTGGAAACTGTACTTCTACTGTCATCCCTGGTGTCAGTTATTAGTAGTGGAACATGTCCTCTGTTCATAATGGAAGTCCACAGACTCAAGATAGTAATCTGAACAGGGAACTGGGAGAAACAGAGGACATGATGAGCACACTGGACTAAAGTGAGCCAGTAAAGCAAAGATAACATATGAAGGGAAGAATAGAGAATGGAAAATGGTCAATTGGAGAGAAAAAGATGAAAAAGACATGAAAAAAAGAGTAAGGATAAACAGGTCCCACCAGTCTCCTTTTCTCATTAGTAAAGGAAAATACTTTGTGAAATCCTTGAGTGTCTTTGGACAAGGAAATCAGAAGTTAATTCAAGTTGTATTGTTG
Source organism: Indri indri (assembly GCA_004363605.1). Lineage (NCBI taxonomy): Eukaryota > Metazoa > Chordata > Mammalia > Primates > Indriidae > Indri > Indri indri. Next base: position 64,680 of record RJWJ010004056.1, on the reverse strand, counting down.
TCAGAGGAAGGTCTTAAAGTTTTGTTATCAAGTTGAAAACAAAGCAGGAGACTCATGCATGGTACTCCTTTAGTTGGTTTATTTGCCGCTTAAGATGTAACAAAATAAAAGAGACTTCCAGAGTCTCTCCAGAGATGCGGCTGTGCAGCTACATCCACATGTGTCTGGTTTTTAAATGTCAGCACCTGCACTAGAAGCACTTGAGACATGGTATAGGTCTGCGCCAAAATATCAGTACCACAATCAGGAATCCTTCCATAGTTAACCCACGTTAAGGATGAATAAAGACAATGAGGGTAAATTGTAAAACAATTTGGAGACATTCTATCTTCCAGGAGTCTTTGCTCCACACCGACTACCTGAATGTTTTCAGCAAGTATTTCATTGTGATTGCTTCTTGAGTTGGACTTCATCTAAATATGAGTAATCATCCTAATAAAGAAAAGCCAACTGGCTAAACTGTTAAAAGATCAAGCTCTCCCTTAATATAATTAATATCTTTCTCTGTCCAACTAAGAATGTGGAGTGCAGCAACGTGAAGGAAAATATAAGGCTCATTCAATGATGGCACATAACCAAGCCAATTAAGATAAATTTTAAAAACTGTTTACCTAGTAGATGCCAAATTCTATAAGGAAAATAACTGTTGATGTCATTATGCAGTTTTGTATCTCATTAGCTACCACAGAAGATTATGTATTGTGCAACAATGATACTTGTTGAGCCAATAAAGTCTAAAACTACGGTCAGAAAGTTTTAGATACCCCTTAAATCAGTAAAATTCCTTTTAAAATCCCTTTAAAACCAAAATAAGCCCCTAAGAGTTCCCCAAACAGCTTCCATATTCGAATTACAAATTATTAATACTTACTTGATCTGTTTCCCTAACCCGTGAAGTGCAGAAACACAGTAGTTTTTGTTTCAGCAAAGTGCATTTCATCCCACCCCCCAAAGTGCCATGAAACAACTCAACAGACCAGAGATAAAGTATTATGACTAAAATAAAAATAGAAAGAAAGGAAACAGAGCATTTGCAAACTGCAATTCACTTCTACTTTTTTCATCTCAACATTAAAATCCATATTTACCATGTAAGCGAAAATCCGTTACCATATAAAAATACAGGGAAAGTTTAGTCCACAGCCTGGGTACTTACACTGTCTTCCCAATTCAATAAGGTGTAAATATGATTTTAAAAAAACACTGAAATCTACCTAATATTCAATATTCAACTCATGTAACTGAACAGCAAAAATACTACCATTTACATATCCAACTCCAGATGAAATTTTCATAGGAGTTCCCAAAAAATGCCTGAACTCTTCATAATCCAGATAAACATATCAGCCATTCCTTAACATAGTTTGAACATAACAAAGTTTGGCTTCTGTACCTTATCCCCACTAACATGAACATTAAACTGAGCTGCTCAGCCGTAGGGTTCATGTCTAATTATTCAGCCACATCTTGGCCTCCAAATAGAATTTATATTTTCCCTGGTTCTGAACTTCAGTTATATTTTATAATATTATTTTATTTACTTTCTGTCAGCCACCTCAAATCCTGTATGGAACAAAACACATAAAAAATAATGTTTTATTCACCTTTGTACCCTCAGCACTTAGTGCAATACCTGGCACCTAAGTTCTTAATTCATATTTTACCAACTTGGAGGCTATTGTCCCAGTATAATTCCGGCTCAATAAAATACTTATGACAAATAACCAGAGGAAACATTAGCAATATTAATTATTAAAACGGATCAGAAGTCACATGTCCTGAATTGATGTTTTTGTCAATGAGCAAAGGAGGCTGGGCATGGTGGCTCACAGATTACACCTGTAATCCTAGCACTCTGGAAGACCTAGGAGTGTCAGCCTGAGCAACAGGTAGGCCCCATCTCTACTAAAAACAGAAAAATTAGCCAGGTGCAGTGGTCCACGCTTGTAGTCCCAGCTACTCGGGAGGCTGAGGCAAGAGGATCACTTGACCCCAGGAGCTTGAGGTTGTTGTGAGCTATGATGATACCACTGCACTCTAGCCTGGGCCACTGAGATTCTGCCTTTAAAAAAAAAAAAAAAAATGAGCTAAAGAATGTGGAAAACTGCCTTTTTTTTTTTTCTTTTTGGCTGAGCAAGGTAGCTCATGCCTGTAATCCTAACACTTTGAGAGGCCAAGGCAGGAAGATCACTTGAGGCCAGGAGCTCAAGACCAGCCTGAGCAACAGCAAGAGTCAGCCTTCACAAAAATAGAAAAATTAGCCGAGTGTGCTGGTGCACACCTACAGTCCCAGCTACTTGGGAGGCAGAGGTAGAAGGATCACCTGAGCCAAAGAGTTTGAGGTTGCAGTGAGCTATAAAAATGTCATTGCACTCTAGTCCAGGTGACGAGCAAAATCCTATCTCCAAAACAAACAAACAAACAAAAAAATGCTCAAGCGATCCTCCTGCCTCAGCCTCTCAAGAGGCTGGGACCCCAGCTGTGTGCCTGGCTAATTTTTCTATTTATTGAAGAGACGGGGGTCTCTTTATGTTGCCCAAGCTGTCCTTGAACTCCTGGCCTCCAGCAAACCTCCCACCTCAGCCTCCCAAAGTGCTAGAATTACAGGCCCACACCACCACAGCTGGCTCCCCCATTCTAATTCTACATGTGGCGAGGCATAGTATCTCTATACTATAATTCCTGTTTAGACAAGATCATGAGTCCCTATGACTGAATTTTAATTATGACTCATTCAGACAAGCCAAGACATACTACTACACAAAAAGTAAACTGCTGACTTAGAGATTTAGTGATACAAAAACACAATAAAGGCTGTCAGAATAGTGCTTCCCTCTTCAGCATCAAAAAGGCACAAACCCTGGTCACTTTAAAGACAGACTTTTCCACCCTACATTTTGTATCATCAAGAAAAGGGGGAAAAAAGGTAAAAATTTAAGGGCCCAATCTAAATTTCTACTATGGAAGGCAAATCAGTCAAACCATCCAATACTGAGGCTAATAAATAGATAAATGGTAATAACATATGCAAATCAGCCAGAGGATTTCTTCAGTTATCTTTCTTGGCCTCAAACAATGGAGACGGTGTTCCAGAACAAACACAGGAGATGAAGACTGGTTAAATATATAATATTTGCACATGTTTAACTATCACGAGCCAATTTTGCACACTTCGATATTTCTCTTAGCCTCCAAAGGCATAAAATAGAAGCGGAGTCATCTATTCTAAAAATTGTTTAGAGATTGTCAATATATAACCAAATATTTGCTTACTGATGGGAAAAATCTCTGTTCACCAGCCAAGGGACTTGCGAGAATGGGAGATGCATATGGCATCTCCCCTCTCTGGCCTCCTAATTCCACATCAGTTTGTAGTTATTCTTGTACTACAAGAGTATCGGTTTCAGAATGTAAGCCTCATAAGCCCCCAGGAAAGCCATTCTAGTGGAACTGTTCCAGAGAGTTTCACTTTAGCTTCATAAAGAACCTAAGAGACCCAGTCCATGACAAGAGTGAATGAACAGTAATTGCTCTACTGGTTTCCACCTCTGACCTATAAAGACCAAAGCCTGGGGCTGTCTGTAATCCATAAACCGTTTTAATATTCTGCTAAAATGCTACAAAAATGTGGCTTTCACTAGAGGCAATGGCATGAAGCTGAAATTGGTATTCTCAGTTACTAATCATGTGTAGAATTTGTTCTATTTCTAAAAAATTGGAGGAAATTATCTCTTTTTTAATAAAAAGGGCAATTTCAAACTTCTGGCCTCAAGCAATCCTCCCACCTTGGCCTCTCAGAGTGCTAGGATTGCAGGTTGTGAGCCGCGACCCCTAGCCTTTGCACCCACCCCTTCTAAAACTAATATACTGTGTAAAAATATATAAACTCGGTTGATGAATTCCCAATTTCAAAGTAAAAGATTATCCAGTTTACATTTTTTTTTATTTTTGGGACAGGGTCTCACTCTGTTGCCTGGGCTAGAGTGCCGTGGCATCATCATAGCTCACTGCAGCCCCCAACTCCTGGGCTCAAGGGATCCTCTTGCCTCAGCCTCCCGAGTAGCTGGGACTACAGGCACGCGCCAATACACTTGGCCAATTTTTCTGTTTTTTATAGAGAAGAGGTCTCACTCTTGCTCAGGCTGGTCTCGAACTCCTAGCCTCAAAGTGATCCTCCTCCCTTGGCCTCCCCAAGTGCTAGGATTAGAGGCATAAGCCAGCTCACCCTACCTACAAAATTTTTTATATGAAGAAACTAGAGTTCAAATGTATTAAATGATTTGCAAAGATCACACACCCTATGGTAGACTCAGGACAAGAATTAGGGTGCCTTAGGTGGGCACATGGCGTAGTGTAGTCCCAGCTACTTGGGATGCTGGGGTGGAAGGATCATTTGAGCCCAGGAGTTCAAGTCCAGCCTGGGCAACATAGCAAGACCTTGTCTCTTAAAAAAACAAAAAAGAATGAAGATGTCCTGACCCCCAGTCTAATGTTTTTTATGACCACAGTGAGAAAAAGCCCTAATATTCAGTGCAGTGGGCACTGTTCCTATCCATCTGTCTTTTAAAATACACAATTCCTCTCTGTTCTGCACAATAGCCTATGTGGTAACAGGGCACATATCAGCCAAATCACTATTCAAGGATCATTTTAACACTGAGTAAAGCATGACATAACACTGAGGCACAATGCCCATGTTAAGTAAGCAGCAAAATATCATGACACAATAAAGATTTAATTTAAGCCAACTATGTATCTATGTCCTCACTTCACCATTCACCTGAGAAGCTTCTTGAGGGCAGAAATTATTTCTTCTCAAATCTCTTACCATTTATAGCCTATGATCTCCAACCCCCGGGCTGTGGACCAGTACCTGTACGTGGCCCATTAGGAACTGGGCCACACAGCAGAAGGTGAGTGGTGGGTAAGCAAGTGAAGCTTCACCTGTATTTACAGCTGCTCCCCATCACTGGCATCACTACCTGAGCTCCACCTCCTGTCAGATCAGTCCCTGTCTCCCATCACCCCCAGATGGGACCATCTAGTTTCAGGAAACAAGCTCAGGGTCCCACTGATTCTGCATTATGGTGAGTTGTATAATTATTTCATTAAGTATTATAATGTAATAATAACAGAAATAAGGTGCACAATAAATGCAATGCACTTGAATCATCCTGAAACTATCCCCCCCAACCCCAGTCCATCGAAAAATTGTCTTCCATGAAACCGGTCCCCGGTGCGAAAAAGGTTGGGGACCACTGCTTTACAGCACTATTCGAAACATTTTCTCCAACGCACCCTAGAACAAATTTGAAGAAGGAAAAAGGAGTATCTCCTTGAATATTTTCAGGTTGATATCTAAAAGTTTTCATCAAAAGTTTAAATCACTCCCAAGGCTATACTTTCTTTCTTTGTTGTGTTTTGTTTGTTTGTTTGTTTTGAGACAAGGTCTTATTCTGTTGCCCAGGCTACAGAACAGTGGCCCAATCTAAGCTCACTGTAGCCTTGAACTCCTGGGCTCAAGTGATCCTCTTGTTTCAGCCTCCCGAATAGCTGGGACTACAGAAGCATGCCACCACACCAGGCTAATTTTTTTATTAAATATTTTTTTAGAGATGGGTCTCACTATGTTGCCAGGCTTGTCTCAAACTCCTGGCCTCAAGTAATCCTCCTGCCTCAGCCTCCCAAAGTGCTAGGATTACAGTAAGCCACTGTGCCCAGCCTATATGTTCATTTATATATCAATATATGCCCATTTAAAACTGACATCTAAAAAAACTAGCACTAATTTTAATGCTATTAAAACTACTCTATCACTAATTCCAATGAAATCTAAACACCTGAGCAATTTGATACCCACCATCCTCTATTTTAAAACTGTAATATAATCTTCATTTCCTATATGAAATGCTACATCATTTCTTTGTCTTCTTGAAATTATATTTTTATTATACTTCTTCCACAGTATTTAATTTCTCTTATCATACTTTCCTATAATAAAAATACACATTATTTATGTTGGATTAAGATATTGTTTCTATTACTAGTAATATACAATCGATGAAGACAATGAAAGTATGTTACAGATTTTAATAACTAAACATAAAAAAGTATAATTTCCTTTTTTGGAGATGTATCTCTTAATAAGATATATGGAGGAAGGTATAATTTGATAAAAGGAAGTTTCACGCCTGATGCCAGCGTTTCAACTATCCCTTTGCTGGAACCCTGGAGGATTTTATACCTCAGAAAAATGTACAATGGTGAGATTCAAGACGGGTATAGCTTTCTTTTTTCAACCATAAGAAGGCCCAGGGATAAAGGGAGGGTAGGAAAGATGAACTAGCATTATATCGGTGTTGTCTTTGGACAAATTAATTTCAGGTAACAGCCGGGCGCGGTGGCTCACGCCTGTAATCCTAGCACTCTGGGAGGCCGAGGTGGGCGGATCGTTCTGAGCTCAGGAGTTCGAGACCAGCCTGAGCAAGAGCGAGACCCCATCTCTACCAAAAAAATAGAAAGAAAATTAATTGGAAAGCTAAAAATATATATAGAAAAAATTAGCCGGGCATGGTGGCGCATGCCTGTAGTCCCAGCTACTCGGGAGGCTGAGGCAGGAGGATCGCTTGAGCCCAGGAGTTTGAGGTTGCTGTGAGCTAGGCTGATGCCACGGCACTCACCCCAGGCAAGAGAGTGAGACTCTGTCTCAAAAAAAAAAAAAAAAAAAAAATTTCAGGTAACAGTATAAGTGAAATGTTGAGAACCTAGAAATTGATTCTCTTAAAACTATCTAAGCCTAGATACTCTTAGACACGTATTCCAATTTAAACATCACTGTTCTAAAGTACCAGGCTTGGTTTGTTTATTGGAGCTCAGCAAATATTTGTTGTATTAAAATATTTGTTGTATTAAAATAGTTTAGGAAAAACTGGTAGTCACTGACAATATCTATATTGTACTGATTTTTTTTTCTAATCAAATGATAAAGTATGTTGTGAGGATTAAGTGAGATGATGAATATAAAACATTGACAAAGTGCCTGGCAGACAGTAAGATTTGGTGTATGTTACTTGCCATATTTATCAATATTAGTATTATTAGGAAAATCTTATTTCTATCTCTCATATATTTATTTAAATAAAATTGAAATCTTATTCAGACATAGCAGTATGATTTATTTTTAAAACATAAATATAGCTCAATCTGCCAAAGAATAACGTTTCAGGATGGCTACCCACCTTACCTTGGTACTATTTCTACACATATTATGAATTTTACACCACAAACATACAGGTTAATTTGAGAAAAATCTTATGGCTTTCTATGCAAACATGGAAAAAATAAGTATGCAATTGGTAAAAATCATATTTTTGACACTTAGATTAAAACTCAGATTGATTTACCTTTAAAAAGTGAATAGAAATAGGAAAGGTATGGTGGCTCATGCCTGTATCCCTGTAATCTTGGCATTTGGGGAGGCTGAGGCAGGAGGAACACTTGAGGCCAAGAGTTTGAGACTAGCCTGGGCAATGTCGCAAGACCCCATCTCTACAAAAAAATTTAAAAATCAAGTCAGATGAAGTGGTGTGCACCTGTAGTCCTAGTTACTCAGAAGGCTGAGGCAGGAGGATCACTTAAGCCCAGGAGTTCAATGCTTCAGTGAGCTATGATGACAGCACTGCACCCGGAGCCTGGGCAACAGAGCGAGGCCCTGTCTCTAAAGAAAAGTTAATAAAAATACATTCACTTCTATAAAGAAAAGTTAATAAAAATACATTCACTTCTACACATCGATGGTCTACTAAAACTTTCCCTATAATTCATTGTTTGTCCCAGTATCTACTAAAAAAGATCTATGAGGTATGTATCCAAGACAAAATATCAGGAAACTTTGGCCTACTGAATTTAACAGTGTCAGAACTTGGTTCCTTTGAAATAATTCATGATTTCTCTGAGATAAGTAAATCTGCCCAGAATCTAAAAGATTTTTAGGGGTTGTCAACTACTTAATAATATAGATATTCATAAAAATATAGTTTATTCCAATTACCCCTATAAACACTTTATTTTAAAGGATAACTAGGGAGGTACATAAAATTGAAAAGATATTTCCCAAGGTCTGTTTACCCAATCTTCCTGTGCTGAAGGCTATGGTTATACATTTGTTAATTCCTTCCTTATCTGATCCGCTTCTACTTCTATTCTGCCCTGAGGTTACAGAGCACTGAGCAGTTACCAGGCTTAAGTCTGACAAAGTTACTCGTTCTCCCACGGCTCCTTTGCCTCACTTGGAGCTCAGAATGTAAGAAGGCTTTTACACATGTTCCATCATGCTAGGAGAATAGGTAAAAAGTTCTGAACTCCATCATAGTCTGATGCAAGGCATCTGGAGAATATTTTTTGAGATATAATTCAAATACTATAAAATTCATCCTTTAAAAGTATACAATTCAATGGTTTTTAGTATAGTCAAAAAGTTACAACCATCACCAATGTATAATTTCAGAATATTTTCGTTACCCCCAAAGGACATCCTGTCCCCACTCACAGTCACTCCCTATTCCTTCTTCCCTCGCAGACCCTGGCAACCACTAACCTACTTTTTGTCTCTATGGATTTGTGCCTATTCTAGACATTTCATTTAAATGGAATCATACAATATATGGTCTTTTGTATCTGGCTTCTTTCACTTAAAATAATGTTTTCAAGGTTCATCCATGCTGTAGGATTACCAGTACTTCACCCCTTTTTATGGCTGAAATACATTCCATTCTATGGAAATACCACAGCTTGTTCATCCATTCATCAGTTGATGGACACTGGGGTTCTTTCCACTTTTTGGCTATTATGAATAATGCCATTATGAATATTTATGTATCTATTTTGATATGAGTATGTTTTCAATTTCTTGGGTATATACCTAGGAGTGGAGTTGTTGGGTCTTATGGTAACTATGCTTAACTTTTTGAGGAACTACCAAACTGTTACCTAAGTGGTTGTACCACTTTACATTTCCACCAGCAATGTATGAAGGTTCCAATTTGGAGAATAAATTTTATTTTCCAAAATGTCTTCCTTTACGAGCCTTCTGCTTTCCTTTAAAAAATAAGCATAAGGAAAATAAACCCTTTTTTCCCCCCATAAATCAGTGTATGTTTTAATAACTATCTTGTTTTATGAAAATATATTCTCAAGGAAGAACATAAGCATTAAAAGTGAATATAAATGGTACGGTTATAAAATAATGAGACTAGCTTAACCAACACACTAGAATATTCACATGTAAATGAGTACTGTTCCTCATTTAATTACCTAAGGAGGTTAGACACCCATTCTACCTTTGGAAACTCCTCTTTTGAAATTCTGTCTAAGGCAAGTTCATAAAGGCAGATAAAATCAGTCTTATGATGACATATAACCATATTCCTTTCCTTTTAGGACCAGACACCATACCACCTACATTGGGCACCCACCTAATTTGTTTTACATAGTCTACATGTAGATTCCTGGCTACTTCCATAAACCCAATTCAGAGGAAGGAGGGGAAGAAGCGGAAGAGGGGGCAGAGAGAGAGAGAGAGAGAGAGAGGAAGAGAGGGAGGAAGGAGGGAGAAAAGGAAGGAGGGAAGGAAGGAAAAGAAAGATTTTTCTTTTTAACTACTGAAAATATATTTCAAAATAGTTTTAAAATAAATCTTATATTATACTCAATTATATAAGATATCATCATTGGGGAAAGTTGGGAGAAGGGTACACATGACTCCATATACTAATTCTGCCATTTCCTGTAATTCTATAATTATTTCAAAATAAAAAGTTTTTTTAAAAATGGATCTTAGTTAGCTGGCCCTGGTGACACACACCTGTAGTCCTAGCTATCTGGGAGGCTGAGGCAGGAGGATTGCGTGAGTCCAGGAGTTAGAGGCTACAGTTAGCTATGACTGCGCCTTTGCACTCCAGCCTGGGCAACAGAGCGAGACTCTGTCACTAAAAAAATGAAAAAATGTTTTAAAAAAATGGATCTTAGGCTAGTCTTAGCGCTGCAGTGTTTATAACTAATTGATCACAACCAATTATAAATTTCTTTGTTCCTTCTCCACTCCCACTGCTTCACTTGACTAGCCTTAAAAAGGGGAGGAGGGTGTTCTTAAAAGAGAGGCAGAATTCAAAAGAAAAATGGGAAGAAAAAGAAAAAAATTCTAGGTGGGTACAAAAGTAAAGTGCAGTTCACATTACAGGAATCACACCTAGGCCAGATAATCCACAAAGTTCACTTTAGGATACAGTGGAAGATAAGGTAGAAAAGGCAACCAGAGTCAGACTGTAGAAAATCCTGTGATGGTTAACTTTATGTATAAACTTGACTGGGCTAAGGAATGCCCAGATAGCTGGTAAAACATTATTTCTGGATCCATCTGTGAGGATGTTTCTGGAAGAGACTAACATTTGAATCAATAGTCTAAAGAAGATCCACTGCCACCAATGTAAGTGGGTATCGTAATCTACCGAGGTCTCCTTTCCCCTCCAAGGAGAACAAAAAGGCAGAGGAAGGGTGAATTTGCTCTCTCTTCTTGAGCTAACCACCTTCTCCTACCCTCAGACATCAGAGTTCCCAGTTCTTGGGCCTTCAGAACCCAGGACTTACACCAGCACACCACACATCCCCAACTCCCAGGCCTTCAGACAGAGCTACCCTGGTTCCCAGACCCTCAGACTCCAGCTGAATTACACCACTAGCTTTCCTGGTTCTCCAGCTTGCAACAACATATCATGGGACTTCTCAGCCTCCATAATTGTATGAGCCAATTCCCATATCAAATCTCTTATATATATCTATATTTATCCTGCTGGTTCTGTTTCTCTGGAGAACCCTGACTAATACTAGTACAGAATGTCGAGCTTTGAACTTACTCTGTATATAATGGGATACTCGTGGAGGATTTTTTTTTTTTTTTGGCAACAGAGTCTCATTCTATCACCCAGGCTACAGTACAGCGGTGTCATCATAACTCACTGCAACCTCATACTCCTGGGTTCAAACAATCCTCCTGCCTCAGCCTCCCAAGAAGCTGGTACTACAGGCGTGCACTACCACACCTGACTAATTTTTCTTTTTTCTCTTTTTTTTTTTGGTAGAAACAGCATCTCACTCTTGTTCAGGCTGGGGTTGGGGGGGGCGGTCTCAAACTCCTGGCCTCAAGTAAGCCTCCTGCCTCAGCCTCCCAGAATGCTAGGATGACAGGCATAAGCCTCATGGAGGATTTTTATTAATGCATGAGAAAAGTCAAAGCAGAGCTTTAGAAAGATTACTACGACAGCAGCAGACAGGACAGACTGGAGGGAAGAGCCAAAAGGTAGAAAGACCAGTTACTACTGCAACAGCCCAGGCATGGCGAGGTATTAACGGTTGGTAGTAAAACCAGATCATAAGGGAGTTAATGACTTAATACTCTGAAATCTTCTATAAAGAGCCTATATCTGGGATTCATTCTGAGCTCTACATCACGTTCACAACAAATAAGTCTCTTCTCTGAATCACTGAAAGGGGAAAAGTTTCACATTTCAATCTTTAGCAGGTTTATAAGAATAAAGTTGAAAAGGTAGAAACAGCTCTTCTTATACCCAACAAAACAAAACAAAAAATTCTGACAGTATCCTTTCTGACCTTAGACTGTGTCCCTTTAAGCAAAAAAAAAAATCAGAAGTTCTCTTATGGGCCGGGCGCGGTGGCTCACGCCTGTAATCCTAGCACTCTGGGAGGCCGAGGCGGGCGGATCGTTCTGAGCTCAGGAGTTCGAGACCAGCCTGAGCAAGAGCGAGACCTCATCTCTACCAAAAATAGAAAGAAAATTAATTGGACAGCTAAAAATATATATATAGAAAAAATCAGCCAGGCATGGTGGCGCATGCCTGTGGTCCCAGCTGCTCGGGAGGCTGAGACAGTGGGATTGCTCGAGCCCAGGAGTTTGAGGTTGCTGTGAGCTGGGCTGACGCCACGGCACTCACCCCAGGCAAGAGAGTGAGACTCTGTCTCAAAAAAAAAATAAATAAATAAAAGAAGTTCTCTTATGCTCTGGGAGTAACTTCCTCCTAAAAGCTACATGTTATTTGCTGCGCTCTACCTGCTACAGGTAAGAAGCTTCACTGTAACAGCAAATTCCTGGTTGAAGAGCCCAATGAAGTCCAGTCCCACAGAGTTTTGTGTCTCTAATGCCACACTTTCAGAAAGCAATCATTTCCAGGAGACATAAGATGCTGATCGTCACAATGTTGGATGATCTAGCGCTTTATTATGGGCTAAGTAAATAGCACAAATGACTGAATGCTTATTTGGTTCCACTATGTACTAGATACTGATGACACAAAGATGATTCAAACAGTCCCACCTTCAAAGAAGCCACGGTCTGTTGGGAAAAACACATGCAAAAAACTGTAATACAAAGTGGTAAATGCTATCATAGAGGTATATAAGAAATGCTTTGAGAATAATAGTAACAATAATGGTAGACCAGGCTTTGTGGTCCACACCTATAATCCCAGCTCTTTGGGATTCCGAGGTGGGAAGATCGCTTGAGGTCAGGCGTTTGAGAGAAGCCTGGGAAACACAGCAAGACCCATCTCTTAAAAAAAATGAAAAAATAGGCAAGCATGGTGGTATATGCCTATGGTCCCAGCTACTCAGGAGGCTGAGGCGGTAGGATCGCTTGAGCCCAGGAGTTTGAGGTTACAGTAAGCTACCATCGTACCACTATGCTCTAGCTCAGGACACAGCACAAGACCCTATCCCTAAAAATGAATAATAATAGCTATATTTATGAAATGCTTAGTATGTGTAGGCCCTTTTGAAAGCATTTTTCCTGTATTAATTCACTTAATCTTCACAAGAAGACTAATATTCCTCACTTTCCATAGATGAGAAAGCTGAGGCAGTTTTGTACCAGTTATATAGCAATGTTATTAACCATGGCAGTCTGGCTCCAAACTCGGGGATTTTACCTAACCACTATATTGCCTCTTAATGAAGGACCAATTAATGTTGCCTTGGAGGGCAGTTAACACTGAAAAGAAGAGAGTAGATAATATATTTGAGACCCACCACGGAGGTGTTTAGGGTTGAAGTCTGGGTGCTTATCTGCAGGGAGTGGTTAAGGGGACAGCACTCTAAGCAAAAAGATGGCGAGAGCAGCAATAGCAGGTCAGGGACAAGGTAAGCAATATAGAGTACGAGGTGCAGTCACAGAATAGTCAGTTGTCAGTCTACTTACACTATAGGACTCACAGGTCCCAAGAACAAGAGAGGAGGCTAGAAAAGAAGGCTGTGGTGTAACGGCCTTGGAGGATTTATATTTCAGGTAAGAGGGACCCATTTGAGGACTTCACCACTGAGTGATACAAGTAGATCTGCCTACTACTACTATAAACAGGGATGAAAGGCAGAAGGTGGCCCACAGGTCAGGAGAGCAATTAAGAGATTATCACAATAATTCTGTCAGGAAATGATAAAAAGTGAATGGATGCAAGCAGATGCTTCTGAAGTAGAATCAACAGTACTTGGTGACTAGTTGCATGAAGAAGATAAGGAAGGAAACACACAAGCAAAAACTATTCCTGAGGCTCTTATTCTAGGGCAAAAGAAGGGTCAAATTTTAAGAGTAATAATAATAATAATAATAGCAGCAGACCGGGCGCAGTGGTTCACGCCTGTAATCCTAGCACTCTGGGAGGCCGAGGCGGGCGGATTGTTTGAGCTCAGGAGTTCAAGACCAGCCTGAGCAAGAGCAAGACCCTGCCCCCCC
>RJWJ010004056.1:0-50785 GCA_004363605.1 Indri indri | reverse complement strand
AATACTTTTGTACAGGCTGAGTGCGGTGGCTCACACCTGTAATCCCAACACTTTAGGAGGCCAAGGCAGGAGGACTGCTTGAGGCCAGGATTTTAAGACCAGCCTGGGCAACACAGTGAGACTCTGTCTCTATAAAAAATTAAAAAATTAGCCAGGTGTGGTGGCGCGAGCCTGTAGTCCCAGCTGCTACGGAGGCTAAGGCAGGAGATTGGATCACTGGAGCCCAGGAGTTCAAGGTTACAGTGAGCTATGATCATGTCACTACACTCCAGCATGGGTGACACAGCGAAACTCCATCTCTAAAAAAATAAAATAAAGATAAATGTATATTTATTGTATGGACTTCAGGAAAGCTAAGAGTATCACAGATACAGAGTTATAATAATACAACTATACTATTATTACTATTCCTACTACTAGCATTTATTAAGCATTTGCTATAAATGAGACACTGTTAAATGTCACATTATTTCATTTACACACAATCCTGAGATAGGTACCACTATTCTCCCCATTCTTACAGAGAAAGAAACAGAAACGCAGAGAGATGAAGTAAATCATTCGTCTTTCTCGGACAGAAAATAACGGAATCAAATTCAAATGCTGGTCTTTCTGGTTTCGATGTGCAGAGAGAAGAGAAAGTGGGGCTGAAGGTGGGCTAGGAGGAGGAGCCAAGGACAGAATCCAGAATAATATAATTACTTGAAAATCAGGCAGAGAAACAGGCACTACTTCATAGGGTTGTTGTAAGGATAAGTAAAAACGTGCAAAGCACTTAGCTACTGCTATGGTTTGAATGCGTCCCCTCTAAAATTCAAGTATTACCAATGTGATGGTATTAAGAGGTTAGGCCTCTAAGACCTGAATTAGGGAATGAGGGCTTCTTCCCTCAGGAATGGGATTAGCTGCCCATATAAAAGGGCTTGGGGGAGAGAATTATTCCCTTTTTGCCCTTTTGCCTTCTGCCATGTGAGGACACAGCATTCAAGGTGCCCTCTTGGAAGCAGAAACCAAACCCTCATCAGTGAACCTGCAGGTGCCTTAATCTTTAACTTCTCAGCCTCCAGAACTATGAGAAAATAAATTTCTGTTTTTATAAATTACTCAGTCTCAGGTATTCTATTATAGCAGCACAAACAGACCAAGACAGCTACTAAAGAAAAGTCATATTAATATAGAGGATTTGTTAGAGAGGATAGGCAGACAGAAGAGAACCAACAGAAAAGTAGATACATTGAATGCAAAGGGACTAATCAATAAAACAAAGTCCCAAAGAAGTGGCAGAATGGGATCAGGACGGCACAGGTGAACACAGTTATGATCCTAACTGCTGAAGAGAACGAATGTAAACTGGTTTGGAGGACAGTCGGCCAACTTTTATCAGTATTTCAAACGTGCACATCTTTAGATCCTTTCTCCTCTTCTACAGCCTGGCTGTGCATATATATACCCAAGCAAGCATATAGCTACAAATTCAAGGATGTTCCACCTTCAGCAATATTGGCGAAAACAAAAACTGGAAATAACTTAAAAGTCCATCAAGAGGGGAGAGGTGAAATAAAGTAATGCACACCTATACAATGGAATCTTACGTAGCCTTTTAAAAGAAAGACATAAGTATGCTGACATGGAAAGATTTTTATAATTTATTTTTAATTAAACTTATTTTGAGATAACAGTAGAATTGCATGCAATTATATGAAATAATAAAGAAGCCAGGCACAGTTGCTTGAGTCTGTAATCCCAGATACTTGGGAGGCTGAGGCAGGAAGACTGCTTGAGAGCACAGGAGTTCAAGGCTGCAGTGAGTTATGATCATGCCACTGAACTCCAACCCGGGGAACAAGCCAGACCTTATCTCTAAAACAAAGAAAAAAGAAAAAAAGAAATAATAGAGCAATCCCACATACCATAGTTTCCCTCAGTGATAACATCTTGAAAAACTATAGTTTAATTTTTAATTTAAAAAAACTTATTTCTGAATCCTCTGATCTCACACAAAAAAAAACACTTTAAATATTATGCATATTACATACATTTCCCCTGGTGTATTTTAAGTGTTCATACAATTTGCACATGTACAGAAGAAGATATACATTTAACTGCTAGTAGTTGACACCTCTGGGAAGTGTAAAGGTCAGAGGAGGAAGAAAATGGAGGACATATACTTTCACTTTATGTATATTTACACTAGTTTTTCTCACTTAGAAAGTACACAATTACTTCCAGAATATAAAAGGTAAACGGAGGGGTTAGATTTTGAAATGAATATAGGCACCTATTCTTTTGATCAGGGGGTTTAATATTTGGAAGCGGAAGGGAGGTAAAGTGAGGAAAATCACACTGAAAGCCTCTATTTACTCGATTGAGTAGAATGGTAGGCTGTGACTCATTTAGTAACGAATACTCTGTCACAGCCTACTCCATGCCAGGCTCTGTCCTAGACATTGGAAAATCAAAAATTAACCACACAGATGTGACCTCTGACCTCAAGGAGCATAGAGTCTACAAAGATGGTGGACATTAACAAAAAATTACACAATTATAATCACCAAACAACACAGCAGTTTAGAACACTGGCTCTGGGGTCTGACTACCTGGGTTCAAGTTCCAACTCTGCTACCAAATGGCTATGGACAAGTGACTTCACATTCCTCTTTGGACAAGTGACTTAACGCTCCTCTCTTTGGTTTCCTCATCTATAAAATGGAGATAATTATAGGTCCTATTTATTTATCCACCTATCTAACTCATAGGGTTGCTGTGAAAACTAAAAAAGTTCTTATGTATAAAGTACTTAGAACAATCTCTGCCACTCAAACTCAAATGTTTGCTGTTATTATTGTCGTTGCTCTCATTACTATTATTTCAGGGGAAGTTAATCTACCTTTAGGCGAATGGAAGGTCAGGAAAAAATTCCATGAGAAAGTGATAGATAAGCTAAGTCCCAAAGATGAATATAAATTAAACAGGCCAAAAGAAAAAGCGTCTGGCAGAGGGAAGAGCACATACAAAACCCTATGTTAAGAATGACCTTGTCATGTGAAGGGCCAGAGAAGCTGGGGCACTGAGAGGAGAGAGATGAGGCTGAAGAACTAGAACAGAACCGTTAAACTTAAGAATTTTATCTCTATTATGAAATGTATATCAAATAATATAACAGATTTGTTGTTTCTTTTTTTTTTTAAAGGTCACTCTGAACCAGAAGCAGTGGCTCACCCCTGAAATCCCAGCACTTTGGGAGGCCGAGGTGGGAGGATCACTTGAGGCCAGGTGCTCAAGACTAGCCTGGGCAACACAGTGAGACCTCATCTCTATTAAAAAATTTTTTTAATTAGCAGGGTTTGGTGTCACACACCAACAGTCCTAACTACTTTGGAGGCTGAGGCAGGAGGATCACTTGAGCCCAGGAGTTAGAGGCTACAGTGAGCAGTGATTGTGCTGCTACACTCCAGCCTGGGCAACAGAGCAAGACTCTGTCTCTTAAAAATAATTAAGCAAGTAAGTAAGTAATTTTAAAAAGTTAAGACAAATGATATTCTAAGAGAAAATATTTGCAACATATTTAACGAAGGATTAATAACCGTAACATGACAAGAGTAAGAAATAATCTTTTTAAAAGCTAACCAAAAAATGGGGTTGGGGAAATGAAGTTGATTTTATATACTCATATGCAAAGGGACTCAGTTACAAAAGCTGTAGAACAAAATAAAAACCCCCAAATCTACCTACCAATATTTTGTGTGCACAGAAAAAAGTATGGAAGAATACATACTAAACTGTTAACAGTAGGTAACCTGTAGCGAGGAAAACTGGGAATGGGGTAAAGACTTTCAGTTTTTTTCTTTATAAACTTCTATATAAATTAAACATTTTACAATGAACATGCTTTTTTAACTTGCCTTTGTTTAATTATAAAAGAAAAATATTGAGTGTCATATTATATATATAAACATAGATATTATATAAAGTGTTATATTACATTTTCAGTAGGAAATAGGCTGATATTTCAGTAGGCTAATATTTTCAGTAGGAATCACAAGCTTCCTGATTTTCCCTTGACAATTACTTAACCCCAAAATATTATGATATTTGGAAAATATATTCTCACATTATCAAAAATTTCCTAAGGATTCTTCAAGTAAAAATATGTCAATTTTTTTGTCCTCCCCAAATGAGCCACTATTTTCATTTCCGATGGCCTCCTGATCAAATCCAGTTCCAGTATAATTTCAAAAGTGAACTGTCCAAACCAGACATGAAATTGAACATGACACAAAATATTGCCCGAAACGGAGCCCATATGTCTAAAATATGCCTAATAATAACAGACATAACTGTTTGAAAGTAACGGCAAGGAAATATAGTAACTCCATGTTCACTTCAGTTTCAATTCTGAATCATTTCTTGGTCGCTAAACTGGAAAAAAAAACATTTTTTTTAGCCATTTGTCACCTCTGACAAACGCAGGCTTCAGCCCCCAAATCACTAAGTATAGAAAAAGTGCATGCCCTAAGACTACCAATGGAAGGGTTTTTTCCAGAAAGGGTGGTTCACATACACAGGAGGAAAATCTCATATAGGTAAATCAGCTAATTCCCTCAACCAATTTGGAAACTATTGGAAGTAAATGACCAAGAACTGAAACATATGAGACAGGATGGGGAAAAAAAATCATACATATTGAAAGCACATAATGTGGTTTAAGTCTGTTTTTTAATTGCCTTTTGCTGAAGTTAGAATATTAAATTCTTTTGCTTTAGATGAATTAGAAATTAGCTTTACTATAATGTTGCACTTGGAAATTTTCAACTGCTATAAAGAATTACCTGACAACGTAGGGGATTTTTAACTCCTTATACGGTATTTAAAAGAATGTATTACATCTAGATCTGCCTTACACTAACAATTCTTCCTATGATTAAACCTAAATTTACTAAAGTGATAAATAAAAACTACTAGTTGTTGGAATTAAACACCCTCCCCCTTCCCTAAAACTGTCAGCTCAAATGAGTTTAAACTTAACACCATTAGTACTAATGTCTCAGAAGATATGACCATAACTACACTGGGAAACCATAAATTAGTGAGGTTGGAATTCCCTCACAAAGGAGAGAAAAGAGTCATTATATTTCACCATATATGTAACAGACATATTATCTTGGTTTCTAGAGCATCTATTCTCAGAACCACTAAGCATAGTAGTCTCCTCTGCCCAATCTAAAATCAGCTGCTGAGATATTTGTAACTAAAACTGCAGGACCTAGTTTCACTTTTTCGAAAAGTAAACAATCCCTCTGGCCTGATTTACCAATAAATATGTGAGTAAAAAGAAATTATCAGGAGGAGAGGATATCTCAGGTTTTGGTTTCTTAATGAAGTTTCTTAAGATTTTTCATCTTAAAAGAAAAAGACAAACCTTTTTGGTAATGTTGTACCACTGACTACAAATTACACACTCTGTATCTCATATTCAGTCAGGAAATATTAGCTCTTCAGGTACACTGTTAACTTTATCATATGCAAATGAGTATAGTATCAGAAAGATCTAGGAAAAAGGTCCCTGTAAGAGTACACCATTAAGAATTCAGAGAGACTGGTCAGGACAAAGCCAGGTCAAAACTAAGGTCAAAATCTCTTGGTATTTTTAATGTTGGGACAGCTACTAATACTGAGCCTTAAGCTTGCTCCTGAGTGTAATTTGTCAGTAACTGCCAAGAAATTGTATTAAAAACAATAACTTAAGAGTGCTTGTGTTATCTAATTTATAACATACTTCATTATTATTAGAAAAACACCAAAAATCCTTTAACCCTACACCTTTCCAATTACCTCTTCAAGGTATCCTAAATAAAAACCACATCGTTCTTACTGCTTCCCATTCTTAACTCCTTTTTTCTTTTATTCTTTGAAATTGCTGACTCAAAGTAATCTTGGGCAATAAAGATCAGTTCGGCAATTCTTCCAATTCATCTACAAAACATTTTACCTTTAGTGGCAGTTCAGTATTTAACCACAGATCACATTTCTTTTCTACTGATAAGCGCTGTCACAGATTAGACTTAACACTACAATTTAGCATGTGATCTTATCAGACTTTATAATTACCCAGAGACCCAAGAGCTTGATTTGTCAACTCTTATACCTACAACAGCTCCTTTTTTTAAAAAGCACCTTAAAACAGAACTTCAATTGAAGTTTTTTCTCTAGCAAAGGCAAAGTAGTTAGTAAGTAACTAAATGGCTTACACATTATGTTCTCTGGAAACATTCAAAATATTACTTAAACTAATATGTCTGAACTGCGTTTGACTTTTAGTTGCTAAAAATCTGTGTTAGATAAAATTTAGGAATTGACCCCATAGAAAACAATTTTGTCTCCAGTTCTGTAGTTCCAGCTAATCAGGAGGATCACTTGTGGTTAGGAGTTTGCAGCTGCAGTGCACTATGATCATGCCTGTGAATAGCCACTGCATGCCAGCCTGGGCAACACAGTGAGATCCCATCTCTAAGAAAAAAAACAAACCAAACTGGAACTCTCTTATCTCAAACACTGCTAGAGAGAATGCAAAATGGTACGGCCACTTTGGAAGACAATGTGGCAGTTTCTCACAAGGTTAAACATAAACCTACCAACATATTAATATGATCCAGCCATTCCAACCTAAGGAGTTTACTTAGGTCCTAAGGTATTTATATAGTGTATGTAAAGCTGCACATGAAGTTCGGAGAAGCTTACATTCATAACAGCAAAAACTAGAAACAATTCAAATGTTCATCAACAGGAAAATGAATTTTAAAAATCCTGTTATTTCCATAAAACTCAACACTACTTAGATATACCACTCAGCAATAAAAAGTAACAAACTCTGATATAGATAACAACAATGAATGAATGTGAAACACAGGATGGTGACGGAAGAAGAGTACATCCTAAATGAGGCCATTTATAGGAAATTCCAGAAAAGGCAAAAACTAACCTATGGTGAGACGTCAAATCAGTGGTTTTCTGGGAGTAGAGGAGCATGGGGATGAATGCAAAGGGTACTAAGGAATTTTGGGGGATAAAAGATTTGTTCTGTATCTTCACTGTGTGGTCATTAAATGGGTGTGTATATTTGTCAAAATTCAAATTATATACTTAAAATGTTTTAATTTTATCAAATGTAAATTATACCTCAATCAAGTTGATTAAGAATATCAAAATGCTATTTTGGAAAAAAAAATCTATGAAATTATCGCATTTCCTAAGATGTTTATAGTACCTCCACGAGACACTTTCAAACCTTTAGACACTCTTATAAAGAATCTCAGAAAAGCCTGGGATTATCATTTCATTTTACAAACTGGGGTGGGGTGGGGAGGCAGGGCATACAATGGTGGCAATTAATAGCATGAGTTGGGGAGTATCATTACAACGGGCAGCTCTGTCAATGGCAATGAAACAACTGTGAACTAAAATAAAATCTTAAGGCTCACCCCCCACCGGCTGACTGAATGGACCCCCTCAAGGCCGAAGGAATATCCTAAAACTAAATTGCCTGCCAGGAGGAGGGAGGTCAGACATGCCTCATGCCCCCCTCCCTTCTTGAGGACACCCTTTGTAACCCATTAACAGGCCTAACGGCATGCAAGACAAGTCTGTAGGTTCTCAATTTACACAACAAATACAGGTCCTTATGTTAAAACCTGCCAAGCCTTTAGACAAAGCTTCAGGTCTTTAATCAATTACAAGTCAAAGAATCTTTAAACTCTCATATAACCTGTAAGCTCCCACTTCGAGATGACCCACCTTTTTGGGCCAAACCAATGTATGCCTCCCACGTATCGATTTATGACTTTACCTGTAACCCCTGTCTCCCTGAAATGTATAAAACCAAACTGTGACCCAGCCACAGCGAGTCCACTTGCTCAAGACTTCTTGGGTGTGGCTCCGGGTCATGATCCTCGAATTTGGCTCAGAGTAAATCTCTAAAATTATTTTACAGAGTTTGGCTTTTTTAACGGTTAACACAGCTACCACCCAACAAACTGACAGGACAGAAGATAAAGGAAGTGCTGGGTCCTGATCTGCTGGAAAAACTGTGTGGAACCATGGAAAAAATAAGGACAAAGAAAAATATATATTTCCAGGAAGAAGGTAGGGTGAGAAAAGACAAGAAATGCCTAAGGTCAAAATTACCTGTATTTACCACACAACATCTCAAATATTAAATAAAAAGAAAACGAGTAATATGGAAAACAATTACCTTAATCTAAGTAAAGTGAGTAGAAGGAGCGTAGTGTCTCAGATTTCCCCAAACCTTTTTTCTAAATGGTAAGTACTTTTTGTTTTCAGTATGACCACACTACTGTTATCCCACCTAAACAGAGAATAATTCCTTAACATCAGATATCCAGTCAATATTCAAATTCCAACTGTCATATAAATTTTTAGCAATTGGTTTGTTCAAATCGCAATCTAGGATTATTTCGGGGGGCAGGGAAATGGTTTCCTTTTCTCCTGTTCCGTGGTCTTTTACCCCTCTTTGATGTCTTACACTTACCTTCTTAATTTTTAGGTGTAGGCAGAAGAGCATTTCCTTCCCCCAGTACACTCTGCTCCTTCTTGATAAAGAAAATATCCCTTCTTATTGCCAATACTAAAGTCTGCCATTACCCCAGAGCTTTTAGCACATTCAGGAAAACTTTCAATTTAATCACATACCTCCCTCCTTCACATTTAAGTTGCCGCATTCATTTACTACTTAGGAAAAGATCTGATCTCTAACAACATAAAATGTAAATAATGCAGGCCCATTAAAAGATAATTTTCGATTTCTATTAATCTTTCTGAGAGTTCAATTCTGAATTTTAAGTTATTAAATTGTCAGCTTCCCATTTTAAGTGAGTTACTTTTAACACTACATGAACTAAGACATAGTGATAGGGCATTTAAGACCAAAAGATTACTGCAGGGGGCTAGGCAATCAACACTAGGTTAGCTATGTTTCTTAGTCATGAAATGTATCCCTCATTATAATGTCACAAGGTACACTACATGAGAAGCTATGCAATGATGACCTCAAATACAAGCCCTTTGCTACAAAATAGCATAAATGCAGATAGTGAATCAGTGGGGTCATTTTCATTCAGTTTTAGCATCGATTAACAGAAGCAGATAGCAAATGCTACGCAAACAACTAGTAGGAATTTTTTTAAGGGCATACCCTTATTACTAAGTCTAAATTCCAAGAGCTAGTAACTTCAACATTCAGCAGAGCATACTGAATCAAAACCCTTTTAAGTACTTGGGCTCACCATTGTGGAGGACAAAAAATAACATGACAATATCTGCCCTTACAGAAATTATACTCTAGCTCAGCGGTCCCCGACCTTTTTGGCACCAGGGACCAGTTTCACGGAAGACAATTTTTCCATAGATGGGGGGCAGGGGGCAGTGGTGGACGGTTTCGGGATGATTCGAGCACATTACATTTATTGTGCAAACCTCTCTGCTAATCTGTATTTGCAGCCGTTCCCTAGCACTAGCAACACCGCCTCAGCTCCACCTTAGAGCATCAGGCATTAGCTTCTCATAAGGAGCACGAAACCTAGATCCCTCGCGTGTGCGGTTTACAGTAGGGTTTGTGCTCCTGTGAGAATCTAATGCCCCTATGAGAATAGAATGCCATGCTGATCTGACAGGAGGTGGAGCCACTGTAAATACAGAAGAGCTTCACTAAGCCCACCACTCACCTCCTGCTGGGGGTGGGGGTGGGGGCTAGCCTGTGTGAATCAGATTTAAAGAAGTGCAGCTCACAGAAGGGATGGGTCAGCAAGGACTAAAGAAGTCAAAGATAACTAACTGTACAATGATCAGACTTAAGCTGAACCTTGAAGGCCGGGCAAGATAGGAATAAGTAACACGAGGACAGACTGTAAGCTCCTGAGGACAGAGAGCACGTCCCTTTCTTGTTCGCCACTCCATCTCAATGCCTGGCACAGTGCCTAGAACACACTGACACTCAAATATTTGTGGATGAAATAGAAGGATAAATAAAAGGAAGGAAGGAAAGAAGAGGGGAGAAAAAAACAGACATTCCAAAAAAGATTTTTTTAATAAAGAGTAAATGTGGCAATTTCATGAGGCTGTGAAGAAACACACAATAGTGAGAAATCAGGTAAAACAGGCAGAATGAATCCAAACACGCACTGTTTTAAAAGTCTGCCAACAGAGATATAAAACTTATCCCATATTAAATACTGAAGTGAGTATGTCCAGAAAGCACATTGTTACATTTCCACTTTTTAACTAACTAAAAGTATAAATGGCGATTTTTCCTACGGTTATTTATCTTATAATATTACCGACATAACCTAGAAAGTGTGCTAACATTTCTCCAGAGAAAAACCAATACCCCTAGCTAATACACATGAATGATTTTTGTCCCCAGTATTTTTACTATCTGGAAATGTGACTGGGTTATTACTGAGGTCAGTCTCTTTGATAGTTGTGTAATCAAATAACTCACCACAATTAAGGCAAGAGACAGGAGAATGTAACCTCGCAGAAAAGCCAGTGACTAACACTGAATCGCAGTTTCCAAGTGATTGTGTCACCAGTACGTCAACCTCCCATATTAACACTCTCATACAATGGTCATTGGCAGTATATCAAAGGTATTATCCAAAAAACATACACCAAAATTTTGCAGGATAATGCTAAGGAATTGAGGGCAATAACACTTGTTGGGCCTTTGGCTTATAAGCCAAAATTTGTTAAGTCAAGGAGATTCTTACCTCCTCAAACTTCACAGTGGGAGGAGAAATCATAATTA
The DNA here is from genome assembly GCA_004363605.1 of Indri indri. Lineage (NCBI taxonomy): Eukaryota > Metazoa > Chordata > Mammalia > Primates > Indriidae > Indri > Indri indri. The sequence continues at coordinate 39,966 of RJWJ010004056.1, read as the reverse complement.
CAGTGATCTCAGTATACATGGATCCTTCAGACAACACCCCCCACCCCACCCCACAAAAAAGAGTTCCAGGTCCTGGTTACCACCAGCTATGGTCTTCAGTGGCAGCTATGTAATCTCTATATAAGAGGAACTTCAGAAAAGTACAACCTAATGAGGGAAGGAAGCATTGGAAATTTTATCTTAAAGCTACATATGTATAGCAAGCACATTACTTTACTCTAAATTATATGCATATTCAGAGTGAGTTTGCCAGTTCTTAGTATCTCCAGTGGTCATTTTCCTTAGCATTCCTTCTCCTCTTTCAGCCCAAATCCATAACAGACAAGTGGTCTTGTTATGTATTAACACTTTTATAATGGCAGTAATAGAATTCTAGTATAATTATGTACAACTGTGATTAGAATTTCACTGTTCAATGTGGATGTCTAACACCTGGTATCATGGAAAGAACAAAGCCTTGGAATCATATAGACCTACTCATAAATCTCAGCTCTACCATTTAAAAGGAAAAGGACCTTGCACATGTTACCTAACTGAACCTCAGTTTTTTCAATGGAAACTAGATATAACAATAGTTACTTTGCAGTTTTTGAGGGGCTGGCAAAAATTATATGAAATGTACAGCACACAGCAGGCATTTAGTACATGGCAATTATGAAGAAGGCGGATAACTAGGCTTACACTCAGGTTTCCAAACAGTATTAACTATAAAATGAAAGCATGAATCAGTTTCATGTCTTCCTCTCTATGTCCAGCTGTAGGATGACTTACTCACCCTTGTATAGTTTCATCTGGTCTCTGAAGGAAGAAGGCTTTCTCCCAGTCCCTAGTCTTAAGACCAAAATTGACTAACATTACAGCCATCTCCTTGCCATTAACATGCTATTATCCCCTCCCTGATCCTGTGGCTTCTAAGAAAATTCTGTGTTTTCACTATTGCCTATGTTTCTGTTTTATGGCCTTGGCCAAATACATTCTCTTAAATTTTTTTTAAGAGACAGTGTCTCTGTCACCTAGGCTATAGTGCAGTGGCACCATCATAGCTCACTGCAGCCTCGAACGCCTGGGTTCAAGTGATCCTCCTGCCTCAGCCTCCCAAGTAGCTGGGATTACAGGTGCAAACCACCATACCCAGCCTCCCTTAACAAATCTTGAATGCTATTTTGCCCCCAGTCTATTCTAAGGAGCTCTGACAGTCCCTAGTTTCTCAAGTACCACCATGTTTTAGCTTATACTACTACTATACTCCAAGATGGCAATCAAACTATGATGCTCTGCCAGTGCCTACATGCTTTAATGTCCCTGTAACGGGCTGATATCCAGCTCTTCTCACTCCTGGCAAACAGGATCCTGATTTCTGGAATGACAGGTACATCCCTCTCTCTCCCAAGCTTGTCTCACCCAGCTTTATTTCCTCTTATTCTCCCATGCCCACTTCCCTACAACCCCACAACAGTATCTGCATTTGGGGTAAAGCAGAGAGATACTCAAATAGGAGTCAGAAGACCTTGTTTCTACCTCTGCTACCTGAACTAGATCTGAAGGGATATACTACTTCCTTCTGTATAAAATGCTGTGCTTACCTCGCAAGGTCACAGCAAGGCTCGCAGACAACATTTATGAACATACTATACATATTTTAAATATTATTATAACAAGTTGCTTTTATGACTTAATATTTACTTATCAATATAAAACCAACATTTTTTAAATCCTCTAGCATTATTGTATTAGCAAAATCTTAGCAACAACTCAAATGGCTAAATGGCTAAAAACAAACTATGATACATCCCTTCATTGGAACACTATGCAGCTTTTTTTTTAAATTAGAGAGCTCCTTATAGAGCTACATGTAATAAACCTCAGGGTACAATGGTGAAAAAAGAAAGATGTAGACTAGTGTGTATAACATAATCTACTACAACTTATTTGAAAAGAAGGAGTAGAATAATAGATATTTGCATTTACTTTATACATATATCTTGGGACATATAAGACACTGATAACACCAACTGCCTATGGGAAGGGGAGCCTGGATGACTGACTACAGGGTCTGTGTGCACAGGATACTTTTCACTGTATTTCACTCTTGCGTAGCTTTTAAATTTTGAACCCCTAGTTCCCTAAATGAGGTAGAAATATCATCTCTTGACGCAACTATAAACCTGAGAAATAAGTTGAACCATTAATAAGGACAACAATATATCTAATGATTCATTTCCTGGGCGAGCTTCAACCTCACAATCACCACCACCTAAAACAAACTATGTTCCGTTCTATGATTTCCTTCCATTAAGTGACCAGAGTTAATTTATACCATCTAGTCAAATTTCCTGACTTGCTAATTATGTGTCTATGTTGTTATGCATGTCCACATTCAATGTTACTTATAACTCTTAAAACTGACTGCTTTAGGGTTCTATTGCAGCCTTAGAAGAGCCCTCTGAACCAAAACATTTCCTGCCTTCAGGCCATGATGGGGACCCATTCCAAAGCTATCTTTTCTGAACCAAAGATTGAGTCCTCAAGAGTCATCACAGGATCCAAGCAAATCACTAATTTGAACTTCAACTATTAGATGGTTATGATGCAGACCACCCCCCTATTTATAAAAGAGTCAATTCTGTTAATTTCCTCCAACCTGGCAGAAAAAATATTCCTTCCAAACCTTGCAGAATAACTGTTCCACAGGGATAAGTAAAATTTACCAAGACAACATTCTCCCAAACCTAAATTTTAAACGATATTGCCTTAAACACGATTTTAATTATAGTGGAATGACACAACAAGACTTGAATCACTGCTCAAAAGAGCTGCTCGTGCTACCTCCATTCTTGCTCCCCTATGGCGAGTAGGTTATTTTTGGACCTAGCCTATGAAGCAGCACTTTGTTGACTATGAGCCTCATCCTCTGAATATTCCTTTCACATTCAACCTTGGTCCCCGCTTTCTGGCACAGAGCTCCAAAACCTCAATGGAATACATAATGAAATGCTGGGTTACTTTAGGACAAAAAGGTTAAGCCTACAAAAGCCTTCTAATTGGGAAATCTCTTCCATGAAAGTATATAGAAATTTGCTGACTCTTTATTTTCCCTTTCTCTTTTTCCAATAGCTATTTGCTTTCATTGGAGCAAACCTTCAGTCAAACACAAAAGCCAACCACCTAGCAAGGCTCAAATTTACAGACAGGTGTTTTGCAAGCACAGTAAATCTCAAGAGTAACAAATCAACATGAGATAACATCTACTAACAAGCTACTTATTGGTGTGCTGAGAGACTTAACTGCCTAAAAGTCTCTCGGTTAAGACTAGCATTGAGAAAATTTTTAAAAAATAATAATACAATTAGAAGAAAAGTAAATCCGTTTCCTACCCACAGAAAACTTGCAAAATGAAGCCATGTAAGTCAACGAGTCCTGCCACATAAAAACCCTTTATTCCAGAGTTATTTTAAGTAGCACTTAATTCCAGGGTGGAGACTAAGGGTCCCAAACAAACCTATTTGAGTATTTCTCTACTTTAATAATTCTAAAATCCATGGTTAGGACTTTTTTAAAAAAAAAAAAAGACTTTATTTCTGCAAAGCCAATCAAGACGTGTTAGAAGGAAAAAGTAAAAATTATTCTTGTATATTTGGGAACAGCAAGCAGTTAGTTTGAGCAAATGAGGACTTAAAATAGTTGAATCAAAGGCAGTACCCTGCTACTGGTATTTTAAAACAATGGTGGTGTTCTTCCCTAAGCAACATTCTTTTCTTCCCTAATAGCTACAATATAGATACAGTACTCAACAGCTCATTTGAAAGTGCTAGAATCAGCTGGTAAAGAACACCATACCATCCCATTTACATTTCCTACTGCACAACACCTTTTTAGTCCTTGAGAAATCACACACTCATGTAGCATTACATTCAACAGAAACATCTTTCGTACTTTAAGATCCCTGTCCCTCCAGTTCCAATGTCGTGACATCTGACTCTTCATCATTGTAATTTTCAGTCATTTGCCATATCTGCATGATGTTATCCTCAGACACTGAGCAAATGACCCAAGGCTCATTGGGGTTACAACTAAAATCTGAAATCTTGGCAGAGTGTCCTCGATGAATAAATAGGAGTTCTGGAGGTCCATCTTCTGCTGATTGTTCTTCTCCAATTTTACTTAATTCCACACATTCAGGTGGCGATCAATACCACTTGAATAGCTTCATTATGTGGAGACCAGTGGACCTGGAAAACTTCATCTTTATGAAATTCAAAGGTATGGAGTTTTAATATTAAGTTACACAGATCCCATAAAGCTATGATCTTATCTGCAGAGCCAGTTGCTAGAATGAACTCACCACAGGGATTTAACTCGAGGCAGCTGACCTCAGCAGTGTGCACATCCACCAAGTGACTTGATTTGGAGGTGGTACTGGACCTGGTGTCCCATATTATAAGTTTCTGATCATTAGTGACAGATCCAAATAATGACTCACGCAGCAGATACCAGGCCACATCCTCTACCACAGCTGAGTGGCCAGTAAAGACGCTCCAACATCCACAATTTTGCCTTCCTTTGGTCCTCCCTTTACATCCCACAGACAGACAGTATGGTCGTCGGATGCACTTAGGAGATGTCCGCTCAAGTTAGAATTCCGGGAAAGATCACAGCCTTCCTTTTGGTGACCTCTTAACGTAAGACCAGGATTACATTCTCCACTTGGGTCTGGTTTAGCAGGATGTTTTGTATAACCAAAAACCAACACATGAGAAGATGGTGTTTTTGTAGCAATGATGTGAGGTTCTACAGCATGTAACGAGCACGGTTTATTTCTTCTTCATGATTCATTTTAATTTCACATTCAATTTTTCCTGTTACAGAACCAAAGCCACCAAATTCACCCTTATCACTGTCACAGTGGGAAGCATCAAACTGTGCATCACCATTGGGAATATGTACTCAAGCAACCACCAGATAATTCTGCTCATCAGATATATGAGTCCCCAGCACTAGCCAATGAAGGACATGATCCTTTCCTTCCAGTTTAGTCACTTCAGGAAGCCACCGGAGAGCATGGGTCATAACCAGGTCGTACAGAAACGGTGTATTCTTCTTCCAGATTTTGTAATTCTTCATCAATGACACGCTCCTCCACAGTATCTTCAAACACCTCCTTACTGGCCATCTTGCGTCAGGTCGTTCACCCCTTGCTGCCCCTCGGACTTCCCTAGCTAGCCAAGAGCAGCACAAACGCTGGTGCTCCTGCCTTTCCCAGGCACGTCACACGCTCCTAATTCTCAAAGCCTGAGCTCCGTCTTGCAGTCCGGGTGCTCCCCAGGCGCCATGTTCTTCTTTCCTGACTCTTCCCCACTCGCAGGTACCGAGGGCACTCTTCTCTCTCCATGGTTAGGCCTTTTTTAAAAGTCTGAAAGAACTTCATAAAACCTCTGTTGTTTTTTAAGAAAATGGGTAATCATGTGAAAATACACTTGTAAATGAGCAGTTATTAAGAATTAACAGAGTTTCATGGAAGTACTGTAGAACAATATTCCAATCAAAAAGAAAACAAGAACTTTTTACAATAGGCATCATGGTTTCAAAAGTATTGTTCCCCAGACATTCAATTTCTCTGTTTTAAACTTTTCTAACAATCATAAAACCTGGTTTCTGCATTAGAAATACAGAAAATCCCAAGAGAATGGTCTATTTCAGTTTAAAAATTTATAATATTTTACAGAGAAAAGGAGTCCACACCAAAGAAAAACAGTGATTAATCAGCATTGTTACTTGAACTTCACCCAAGACACAGCCAACGAATCAGTCAAACATAGCATGACACAGGAAAGTAATGTGTCATGCATGAGGTGGAAAGTCAAGATCTATAAAATAAATTCTCTATAACCGTTTTAAGTAATATCTTTTCCATTATCTGCTTTGACAACAGCTAGGTGCCAACACAATTATCTTGATACCTTTCCTGCCACCTGCCCTCTGTGTATTTTGCATTAAAAGATTATGAGAAAAATCAGGGGTTTTTTTGTTTTGTTTTGTTTTGTTTTTGAGACAGGGTCTCAGTCTGCCATTCTGTTGCCTGGGGTAGAGGGCAGTGACATCGTCATAGCTCATCATAAGCTCTCAAACTTCTGGGCTCAAGCTATCTCCTGCCTCAGCCTCCTTCCTGAGTAGCTGGGACTACAGTCACACACCACCATGCCCAGCTAATTTTTCTCTTTCTTATAGAGATAAGGTATTGCTCTTGCTCAGGCTGGTCCTGAACTCCTGACCTCAAGCAATCCTCCTGCCTCAGCCTTCCAAAGTGCTGGGACAAGAGGCATGAGCCACCGTGCCTGGCCTGTTTTGTCTTTCCAGAAATGCCCAAAGTTATACAACGAGAATTCTCTTTTTTTTTTCCCCCTAAAGAAACAGGGTCTTGCTATGGTGTCCAGGCTGGACTCAAATTCCTGGGCTCAATGATCCTTCTGCCTCAGACTCCGAGTAGCTGGAACTATTGGCAAATACCACCACACCTGGCATTAGAGTTTTTAAAATGATACTTAAGAGATTGAGCCAGAACTAACAACGTTACATCCTAGAAAAACTCTTCACCAAGTAGTACCCCAAAAATTATTTCTACTTTGCAAGCTGACTCTCAGAATGGATTAAATGTTTAATTGGTAAGTTAGATAACTGTTTCCCATGGATTAGCAAAAAGTTTTACTAAGAGAGATCACAGAGCTTCCCAAACTGTGGTATAATATATTTAAGGGTACTTGAGGCTGGCCTTCCAAATATACTTTAAATAGTATAAAACTATAGAGCCAGGCATGGTGGTAGATGCTGGTAGTCCCAGCTACTTGGAGGGGCTGAGGCAGGAGGATCGCTTGAGCCCAAGGAGTTCAAGACCAGCCTGGGTACCTTTGTGAGACCTTGTCTCAAGAGAAGAGAAGAGAAAAGAAGTAAAAAGCTATAACAATTAAAGCTCTACAGTATCAAAGCAAGTAAAGACAGTATAATCAATGGATTAAAGAGTTCAGAAATGTACACAAATACCTATGGGGGCTATGTAAACGATAAGGTAGCTTTTTGAATCAAGAGAGAAAAGAAGCATTATTCAGTAAGTTGTGTCAGGACAAGCTAAACATCTGGAAAAAAACCTAGATTCATACATTCAATAAATGGAGGATACTGGCTGGGCACAGTGGCTCACGCCTGTAATCCTAGCACTTCAGTAGGCCGAGTCAGGAGGATTGATTTAGGCCAGTAGTTCGAGATCGGCCTGAGGAAAATAGCAAGAACCTGTAACTACAAAAAAAATACAAAAAGTAGCCAAGAGTGTTGTGTGTGCCTATAGTCCCAGCTACTCAGAAAGCTAAGGCAAGAGGATTGCTTGAGGCTAGAAATTTGAGGATGCAGTGAGCTATGACGATGCCACCGCACTTTACCACAGCAACTGAGCAAGACCCTATTTCAAATAAAAAAATAGAGGGCCTGTCATGTGGCAAGCACTGAGCCTCACAAAAATAGGAATAAGGGGGAAAAAATGACACAATCCATTGCCCTCATTTGTAGTTAAGTGGGAGGAAGAAAGTCATTAATAATCACAAAAATAAATGTAAAGTTATAACTCTAATAAATTTCATACTGATACCTATCTCATTTGGTTTATACCAAAATGCATTTCACATGAATCAAAGATTGAAATGTAAAAACAAAACATAAAAGTAGATGAAGAAAATGCAGGTAAATATTTTTATTAAATTAAAATAAAAAATCAAGAAACCATAAAGGAAAAAAGAAAGAAAAATCTAACTGTAAACATAAAAATGTTTACATTTTACATTATACACACACACACACACACACACACACACAAAGTCATAAGACTAGCAAAGAAAAATATCTGTAATATATTTTATAAGGTAACTAATTTCCCCAATATTCAAAAAGCTATTACAATTAATGACAAAAGCCCAAAAGAAAATTAAAGGACACAGACAACCAACAGACAAATTAAACAATGCTCAAATGCACTAATAAATAACTACGAACTAAAATGACATTTTTTTTGTTTTTTTTGCCTATCGGATTGACTCCCTAAAAACACCAGTTGCCAGGGTTAAAGAGAACAGAAAAAGTACTGTCACCCACTCTTTAATTGAGTGAATTAGCATGGCCTTACTTGGAGGGCAATTTGGAAACATCCACATAATTTTAAGCATTCATACTTTGCACCAGGCATTCCACTTCTAGTAAATTATTCTATACAATTACTAAGAAAATGAAGAACCTAGCTTCAAAAGAATATCCTAATATTATATATATCATGATGGAAAAGAATACATAAATTTTGGACAATTTACTCTTAAGTCAGACCTAATAAAACTCTTATATTTTTAAAAATTTAAGTAAGTCTAAAACTTAAGAGTGTTTTGAACAGTAAATAGTGCAATAGCAAATAAATGGAATAAAAAAGAAACACTAGTGTGCAAATATAAATGTGCGAAAACAACTGATGTAAAATTTGTAATAAAAAAATAAAAGCTGAAAGCAGCCCTAAAATCTATCAATAGGTTATTATTTAAATAAATTGTATTACATCCATAAAACAGAATACTCTGCAGCCACTAAAATGGTTGAGACTAGGGCAAAATGTACCAACATGGAAGAGTGTTGGAGATACATTATTAAATGAAAAAACAAGTAGCAAACTAGATTGTGGTATGATCCCTTTTTAATAAAAAACATAAAATGTTAACACGTGAATAGGAAAAAAAATCTAGTTATAAAATGTTAACAATGTTTTCTCCGGAGAGAAGGAACCTCCACTTTCTTTGTTATACATTTGTAAAATTTGATTTTTTCATAAAATACATGTTATCGGATAGATAGACAAAGAGATGGGTTTTTATTTGTCTGTTTGTTTTGAGACAGGGTCTTGCTCTGTCTCCAGGCTACAGTGCAGTGGCATCATCACAGCTCTCACTGCAACCTCAAATGCCTGGGCTCAAGCCATCCTCCTGCCTCAGACTCCCAAGTAGCTGGGACTACAGGTGCATACCACCATGTCTGGCTAATTCTTCTATTTTTTTGTAGAGTCAGGGTCTCACTCTTGCTCAGGCTGGTCTCAAACTCCTGGCCTCAAGCGTTCCTCCCACCTCGGCCTCTCCAAAGTGCTAGGATTACAGGCGTGAGCCACTGTGCCCAGCCAGACAGATGGTTTTTAAAGAGTCATTAAGGCTACAATATGTCCTGGGAAAGGAAGAATATATGAAAATGGGAGAGAGGTACAGAATGAGCCTGGAAGGATATTCTGTAAGAGTATCTTACAGAGGAAAACAATCACAATAGAACATATAATTTCAGAGTTAGAATAAGTGTACAAATTAAGAAATTAGAGAATCAAAGTTAAAAACTATGATGTTACAAAGAAAACTATCAAGAAAGTGAAAAGACAACTCACAGGATGGGAGAAAATATTTGTAAATCATATATATAAGGGACTTGCATCCATAACATATAGAACTCTTATAACAATAAAAAGACAAATAAGCTAATTTAAAAATGGGCAAAGGACTTAAACAGACATTTCTCCAAAGAAGATATACAGATGATCAATTAGCACACGAAAAGGTGCTCACCACCTTTATTCATTAGGAAAATGCAAATCAAAACCACAATGATATACCACTTTACATCCACTAAGATGGCTACAATCAAAAAGAAAGTAAGTTTTGGGGCAGGCACCGTGGCTCCCGCCTGTCATGCTAGCACTGACTGTGGGATGCTGAGCAGGAGGATTGTTTGAGCTCAGAAGTTCAAGACCACATCCCTAACAACAACAAATTAGCAAGGCGTGGTAGTGGGTGACTGTAGTCCAGCTCAAAAGGCTGAAGCAGGAAGATCCCTTGAGCCCAGGAGTTTGAGGCTGCAGTGAGCTATGAATATGCCACTGCACTCCAGCCTGGGTAACAGAGTGAGACTGCGTCTCAAAAAAAAAAAAAAACAAAAAAACAAAACTGCACCCTCATACATTGCTGGTGAGAATATAAAATGGGGCAGTCCCTTTGGAAAACAGTTTGGCAGTTCCTCAAAAAGTTAAACATGGAGTAACCACATGACCAAGCAATTCTACTCCTAGGTACATACCCAAGAAAAATGAAAACATTATGACCACACAAAAATTTGTACACAAATGTTCATGATTGCATTATTCGTAATAGCCAAAAAGTGGAAACAATACAAATGTCCATCAATTCAAGAACAAAATGTAGTACATCCATACAACAGAATATTATTCAGCCATAAAAACAAATGAAATTCCAACATATGCTACAACATGAAGGAACCTTGCAAACACTATGCTAAGTGAAAGAAGCCAGATACAAAGAGCACGTATTGCATAACTCTGTTTATATGAAAAGTCCAGAAGATGCAAATCTATAGATTTAGGCTGGGGAAGGGAAATTGAAGAAATGAGCAGTGACCGCTAATAGGTACAGTGTTTCTTTTAGAAGGGTAACAAAAATGTTCTAAAGTGTATTGTGGGATGGCTGCACAGCTCTGTAAGTATACTAAAAAAACATTAAATTGGGTAAACTGTATGGTCAGTGAACTATACCTCAATAAAGCAATTCAAAAACCGTAAATAAAAAAGAAACTAGAGCCCCATGAGGTTAAGTGATTTACCCAAACTGCCAGTGAGTAAAAACTGGAACTAGAAAAACATCCCCTAACTCCTACACCAGTACTCAGTTTATTACTACAGATTATCTCAGGCAACTCTGATGCAACAAAAAGTTTCACTAAAGAGCTGGAAAAGCAGAAAACACTGGTATTAGCATAAGAAAAGGAAGAGATATTTAGGTAATGAAATTTGGTTGTCAAAATTTAACGTGACTCCAAAATGGATTCTTGGCCTAAAATCTAACCACCATTAACATGCTGTAAGAGGTTGTGACTCAGTATAACAATACCGTTTTTACTAAGAGCTCACTTAGAGCAGGGCGCTGGTTGCAGCTGCTGACTCAAAAGAAGGAAAACGAGATCAGAAGAGGCAGTAGGCTAAAATCACCAGCTAGTCTGCATATGTCAGAGGCCAATGAGTAACATGCTTCGAACAAGTTATTTTATTCCTGAGCACTGGAAAACCTTTTGAAGAGATCCTAACATTTAACTACCTCCCAGAATTACTATACACATGCAAGATATTTAGGTACAAGATATGAATGTGGTGTTCATGCAGCTGACTTGGACACAAGTATCACTGCCGGAACACAACCACCCCATTTGACTAGAATCACAATATCGCTGTTCATGCAGAAATGGAAAGTAAGCCAAGAACATACAATCACTAAAAACATTATTTTGAGGGTTTAAAAAAATGAGCTAGCAAAAAAAACCCAACTATTGTCAGAACATTGCTTATGCAACATTAGAACATTTTGACAGAAGGAAAGGACAACAGGAGGCAGGAAGCAGAAAGAGAAGAAATCCTGCAGGTGCCCGACTAACCCTAATAAGAAACACAGCTCTGCTCCCGCTTCCCACAATAAAAACAATTCTGTTTCTTGTAGCATAGGAACCAAGATTTCTTCTGTCTGAAACAGAAAACAACTTACTACACGAAAATGTCAACTTGTTCCATGGAACACTACACTGGCAGTGAACAGATATAAACCTTTTAAACTAGAGAGTTTGGGCTGTTTCCTCACCAAGTTTTTAATATCATTGGCCCACTGTCAAATTCAGTTCAGTTCATGCAAACTCTAACTTAAGTGGACAAAAATACCACCCTGAAGTATACACTATAAATAATAAAGGTTCTATAAATTTTCTTGTCCTCAAATTTCTAACAGGTTTGGCTTATTTATAATTTTTTTTTTTGGAGACAGAGTCTCCCTCTGTTGCCCAGGCTAGAGTGCCTTGGCGTCAGCCTAGCTCACAGCAACCTCGAACTCCTGGGCTCAAGCGATCCTTCTGCCTCAGCCTCCCAATTAGCTGGGACTACAGGCATGCACCATCATGCCTGGCTAATTTTTCCTATATATTTTTAATTGTCCAGCTAATTTCTTTCTATTTTTTTAGTAGAGATGGGGGTCTCACTCTTGCTCAGGCTGGTCTCGAACTCCTGACCTCAAGTGATCCTCCTGCCTAAGCCTCCCAGAGTGCTAAGATTACAGGCGTCAGCCAGCTTATTTATAATTTTAAATTAATGCAGAAGTTTTCTTACCCCACCTCTCTATTCAACCAACCAGCCAAAATAATCAATGCTTCCCCTTTTCTCTGTAAAACAATGGATGTCCCCAACATGCAAACTGACCCCAACTAACGGCTATTGTCTCTTATTCCTGGACACATCTACTCCCATTATTAAGTTGTATTCTTACCAATAATTAATTGTTTTTTCTCAAACCTATTTATACCAGTTACTACTGTTATTATACATATGTAATTTAATTAAATATCATGTAAACTGACAAAAAATTAAGAAAAAAAGACGTTTCTTTTTGTGTTTTTTTTTTACTTTGCATCATTTACACACACACACACACAAAAAGCCATGTTTCTATGAAAACTAAGTTGAATATTTAAAAAGACTTGCTAAAGTTAAATTAGATGTGGATGATATAAGCATAAAATATTGGGGGGATCATAAAAATCAAAAGGGATTTTGTACAAATACTGTTTCACAAATGCCTTTAAATTCCTGTTCTGCTTTAAAAAAGCAAAGCAAAACTGGAAATCAAAGGTAATGAATTATGGGTGTATTTAATGGAAACAAGATGAAGGAACTCCAATCAGGGTATACAAAGAAAAGGCCTTGGCCTTACTTCAAAATATTAACTAATGTATTTCTTAAACAAACAAATTGCAAGGAAAAAGAAAGGGAGAGAAACCTATAGAGTAAAACATACATTTTTTTTTTAAAAACTTAAGAGACATCAATATAATGTATGGACTTTATTTAGATACTGATTCAAACAAATAAGAGATTAAAAAAATAAAAAGTATGTTGGGTGTGGTGGCTCATGCCTGTAATCCCAGCACTTTGGGAGGCCAACCTGGAGGATCGCTTGAGCCCAGGAGCTCAAGGCTGTAGTAAGCTATGATAGTATCACTGCACTCCAGCCTGGGTGACAGAGTGAGACCCTGTCTCTAAAAATAAATAAATAAATAAATAAAATTTAAAAATATATGTGACAATTGTGAAAATTTTAACACTGGTTTGATATTTAATAATATTAAGGAATTTCTGCTGTTTTAGATAGGATAATGATACTGTGGGATTTTTTAGGAAAAAAATCCTCATCTATTTAGAGAGTCATGCCAAAATATTTGTGGATGAAATGACAGAATTCTGGAATTTGCTTCAAAATCCAAGGAGAAAGGAAAAGGGTATAAATGAAAGATTGGCCATGAGATGACAACTGTTTAAACTGAGTGACTGGCTGGTCAATCAGGGTTCATTACATTATTCTATTTTTGCTGATGCAGGTTCACTATATTATTCTCTCTACTTTCGTTTATGTTCAAAATTGCCCATAATAAACTTTTAAAAAGATTGGTGCCTGAATGTATATTTCTGATTTCCCTGATTTATCAGCTTTTCCCCCCAATTAACTAAGCAAATCATAACCCCAACTTATTGTGTAAGAGGGCTTCTACTGGAGATTAAAAAAAAAAAAGCCCCAAATCATTAGATGCCCAAAATGCAGATAACTCCACACAACAGTGATAACCCCAAAATATTCTAAGAACAATGTTCCATATGGCCCAATTACTCCTGAAAATGTCTCAACCCATAAAGTACAGTGCATAAAGCAAATCCAAACGTGATAGGGCTGCTGCATTATCATATTTATTCACATAATTATTTCCCTCACAATCTCCTTCACTGTCTTTTCACCATCAAAAAGAGGGAGTAACACTTCACAGCCTTCATTAATCTCTGAAATTGTCACTCAGGTTTTCCAAATAATAGTTATTTAAAAATCAAAGGTGCAGGCCAAGCCTGCTGGCGCACACCTGTAATTCCAGTGCTTTGGAGGCTGAGGCAGGAAGATCGCTTGAGCCCCAGAGTTCGAGGCTGCAGTGAGCTATGATTGCACCACTGTACTCCAGCCTGGACAATAGAGCAAGACCCGGTCTCTTAAAAAATAAAATTAAAATTAAAAGGTTCAGGTAATCAGATTCTATTTCTCATTAAATACCTTTCTACTTCCTTTAGCAATTTCTCCAGTTTAGGTTTATGTCCCTTATAAAGATCAGGAAAGAATGATGATTCATAAAAAGCAACTGAGAGGTTAGATTCACACTTATTCTTTTTATTCCTCTTCCAAGTTTGGTTCAGGAAAAGACAGATTAGGCAGCTGCTATAACCCTCTTTTAACTTATACTATATCTATAGCACTAGGTTTAGAGAAGCAGTAGGGACTTAAAAGGCCTAAACCCCAAGCCAACAAAGGCAGAAGGGGAGACAGATAAGTTAAAGAGAGCCAGGGGGGCTGGCTATGAGACAGGCCTTCTCATACACTGCCGGGGAGGTTAACTGTGGTGCAATCTTTCTGGAAAGCAATGTGGCAATATACATATCAGATGTCATACAAACATGTGTTACCTTTGGCCCAGTAATTTCACTTTCAACAGTCTATCCTGAGCAAAAAATCAGAAACACATCAAAGACTTGTGCATAAAAATAGTTATCACAGCAAATTTGTAAAGTAAAAAACTGAAAAAAAAAATCCTTAAAATCACAAAGTAGGTTCAAAAAATAGCAGTCATATCATGGAAAAGTACATGTAGATTAAAACTGATACTGATAATTTCTAATAATGGGAAAATACTTATAATGATAACGGGGAAAGGAATAAAATAGTGTATCAATATGATCTCAACTATTTAAAAATATATAGGTAGAAGTAAAAGTATTATACAATATTAATAACTATTGCCTCTGGGTGGCAGGATTTATGAGTGATTTTTTTTCCTCTTGCTTCTTTATAATTTTCTGAATTTGGCAAGGCATGATGGCTCATGCCTGTAATCCCAGCACTTTGGGAGGCCAAAGTAGGAGGATTGTTTGAGGCCAGGAGTTCAAGACCAGCCTGGACAACATAGCAAAACCCTGTTCCTACAAAACATTAAAAAATTAGCCAGGTATGGCGGTGTGCACCTTTTGTCCCAGGTACCGAGGAACCTGAGCCAGGAGGATCGCTTGAGCCCAAGAGTTCAAGGTTACAGTGAGCTATGATAACACCACTGCACTCCAGCCTGGGCAACATAGGGAGACCCTGTCTCTAAAAAAAAAAAAAAAAAAAAAAAAATCTGAATTTTGCCAAATTTTTTCCACGAGCACAGATATTTTTATAGTCAAAAAAAATAAGGCAGGCCGGGCACAGTGGCTCACCGCTGTAATCCCAGCACTCTGGGAGGCCAAGGCAGAAAGAAGGATTGCTTGAGCCCAGGAGTTGGAGGTTGCTGTGAGCTAGGCTGATGCCATGACACTCTAGCCCAGGCAAGAGAGTGAGACTTTGTCTCAAAAAAAAAAAAAAGTGATTATAGAGAACCGGTAACAACAGTGTGGTTGAGGTAAAGGAATCTATGCTTAATACCTATTGTTTTCCTTCCTCTATTGGGTTCAAGCTGCAAGCATTCAACTGCTCCTCTAACTTAACCCCTTGACTACCCTCACAAGAATAAAATCTATCTTCTTGTCTTCTAGTACCAGTAGTTGCTACTTTTTGCATACAGATGATACAACAAATACTAGTTGAATTAATACACTAAAGGTAAGGGCCATTAAAAGTAACCAATTAAAGTTAAGGGCCAAGCAGGTATATGAAAAAAATGCTCATCATCATCAGTTATCAGAGAAATGCAAATCAAAACTACAATGAGGTATCATCTCACCCCAGTTAAAGTGTCCTTTATCAAAAGGCAATAACAAATGCTGGCGAGGACGCAGAGAAAGAGGAACCCATCTACACTGTTGGTAGGAATGTAAATTAGTGCAACCACTATGTAGAACAGCATGGAAGTTCCTCAAAAAACTAGGAACAGAACTACCATATGACCCACCATTGCCATTGATGGGTCTATATCCAAGGGAGAGGAATTCAGGGTATCAAAAAGATATCTGCTCTCCAATGTCACTGCAACACTATTCATAATAGCCACAATATGGAATCAACCTAAGTGTCCATCAACAGATAAATGGATAAAGAAACTGTGGTACATACACATAATATTCTATAGCCACGAAAAAGAATGAAATCCTGCCATTATATAGATGGAACTGGAGAACATTGAGTGAAATAAGCCAAGTACAGAAAAGCAAATCTCACATGTTCTCACTCATATGTGGGAGCTAAATGTTAAAAACAACTGACCTCATGGAGACAGAGTAAAATGATGGTTACCAGAGGCTGGGAAGGGTGGGGAGGAGGGTGGATAAAGTGGGGATGGTTAATGGGTGCAAACGTATAGTGAGAGAGACAGAATGAACAATATTTGATAGAACAATAAAGTGACTATAATCAACAATAAAGGTATACTTTAAAATAACTAAAAGAGTGGAACTGGAATGTTCCTAACACAAAGAAATGATAAATACCTGAGGTGATGGATACGCCAATTACCCTGATTTGATTAATTGACGTTGTAGGCCTGTATCAAAACATCATATGTATCCTACAAAGACATACAACTATTATGTATCCATAATAATTTTAAAAATTTTTTTTAATTTTTTAAACAATTAAGGCCAGTGACAAGGAAAGTTTGGCTTTGGGTTTGGTTTGGCTTTTTATCTATTTATTTTAAAATTTTTTTGCAAGGCCAAAGCTAAGAAGATAATGTTTTATGTTTTAAATCAGATCACTTTGTATCAAGAAAAGAACAAGAAGTAACTCAACTCAAAATGGTTTGAAGTTATTTTCAGGAAGTGCCAGCAGACCAAGATGGTCTGGTAGGTCTCCAAGGCAGAAGAGGCTGACTATACTGACTATACCCGTGGGGCTATCTCAAGGAAGTAACCCACTGCGAGCCTAGATATGAAAGAACCTTCCATTTTAAGTAAGGGACTTGAATTTAAATTGCAGGATTTACTGTAGATACACTGAACTTCCTAATAATGAAAGTTTGAGATATGGCAAAATTCAGTTACTTGCCCAGAAAGGTTGTGAACTCTCCCTACCCAGAGATTTGTAAGAAACAGTCAGAAAATTATTAATACTTTTCTTTGGCATCTTAACCAGAGATTAGAAATTACAACAGTAAAAGTCTAAGATGTATTATGACTACAGCTGGGTACCAGTATAGCTGGTACAGTATAGCTGGGTACCATGGCTCACACCTGTAATCCCAGCACTCTGGAAGGCCGAGGCAAGATCACTTGAGGCCAGAAGTTCAAGACCAGCCTAGGCAATGTAGCGAGACCCTGTGTCTAAAAAGAAAAAAGAAAAAAAAAAAGCCAGGTACAGTGGTGCACGCCTGTAGTCCTAGATACTTGGGAGGCAGAGGCAGGAGGATCGCCTAAGCCCAGGAGTTTGAGGCTACAATGAGATATGATCACACCACTCCACTGCACTCCAGCTTGGCTGACAGAGTAAGACCCTATCTCTAAAACTAAAGAAAAAAAAAGTGTATAGACTCAGCTCTTTTTTAATCCTTATATTCATTTACTCAACGAATATTTATAGACATTGTACTAAGCACTGGGAATACAGCAATAAACAACAGATTAAAATCCTTGACCTCACGGAATTTATATTAAACTATCACTATGCCATCTTAACTAGCAATAGAAGTTAGATATTTTCTTTTTTTAATTTTAAGTAAAATGATTTTTAGAAATTTCAAGTACGTCTAAGCACTATTAGAAAGTAAACAGCATCTAGCACTTGGAAGGAAGCCTTTAATAAACATTTATGAAACAAGACTAAAACTGCGGCTGAGATTTTGGGGTGGCAGGAAGACTTCACTTCACCGGATACTCCTTTGCACCTTTTAAATTTTGTTCCAGCTTTCAGTTTTTGGCTCAGGCCAAGGTCCAACTTTCTTTAGCTATCCTGAATCCAGGTTCATCTGACACCAGCCGCCTCCACCATGCCACCTATATTCAACCCCAACAAGATTAAAGTCATGTACCTGAGGTGTACCAGTGGTGAAGTAAGTGCCACATCTGCCCTGGCCCCCAAGATCGACCCCCTAGGTCTGTCTCCAAAAAAGTTGGTGATGACATCACCAAGGCAACCAGTGACTAGAAGGGTCTGAGGATTACAGTGAAACTGACTATTCAGGACAGACAGACCCAGATTGAAGTGGTACCTTCTGCCTCTGCCTTGATCATCCAAGCCCTCAAGGAACCACCAAAAGACACAAAGAAACAGAAAAACATTAAACAGAAATATCAGTTTTGATGAGATACATTGCCAGATAGATGCAGTACTGATCTTTAGCCAGAGAGCTCTCTGGAACCATTAAAGAGATTCTGGGGACTGCCCAGTCTACGAGGGGTAATGTGAATGGCTACCACCCTCATGACATCATAGATGACATCAGCAATGGTGCAAGGAATGTCCAGCTACTTAAAAAGTATAAAGGAAAATATTTCAATAAAGGATCATTTGAGAACCACAAAAAAAAAAAAGTTTGTGCCCTATACCATCTATGTATACTTTTAATAAATAATTTTCAAAAGTCTAATGGATGGATAGAATGAATGAATGAAAAATTCTCCAAAAAATTCAGTCTCAAGAAACATAGGTAACTAACCTAAACTTTCATATTCAATTCTTCTTGGGGGAGCTATGAGAAGTAAAAGCATACTACTGGTAAGTATGTGCTGGAGCTGAAACCAGGCAAAAATTTGATAATTTTTCAGGACTTCCCAGTCAAAGCCTAAATTTCGTTCAAAATATCTGGCCAAAAGTATCCAACTGAGTGAGCCCAGCTCACACAGACAAGCTTAAAGAGGCAATGGGTTTACTTTTGCCTCCATTTCAGTTTCTAGGAAATGTGGCTAAGTATTCAAAATCTGATTCCTACCTCTTTGAAAACCCTAATTCTGAGATGAAATTAGTGGCCAGAGACTCCTTGTCTACCACGGATCATACACCTGCTAAAGAGAAATATGTTCCTAACATAACTTCATGATGGCTCATCCAACAGGTTTGTACTAACTTCTGGGATTCTATTCTGAACAGATCCAAAAGAAGGTAATTCATCCAAGACTGCTGAGGTGTCTCAAAGACACTGCCTAGGCCATATATTTAGCAATGATTTATTACATTAAGACAAAAGCCCATGAGAATATATATAATTTTCATCCTCTGGATATTATCAGTCACCCACAAGAGAGTATGACTATACTATTACACCAGTAAGAGACCACCAAGCTACTCAATATTAGGAGCAGCCAGGGACTTACCTGACAGGTGAGGTCATTTACCTGGGGAACAGGCATGGCTCAGACTAGAACCAGAACCAAATTAAAAGGAACCCTAGATAAGTAGTTCTCTTGATCTTCGCCTGTGTCATCAAGGTATCTATCTTGGTAACTAGTTCTCTTAATGAGTTATATGATGGCACCATCCCTGGAAACTGGTAATGATCTGGTAAGTGAGGAGGTCATCTAAGAAAGGTACCTTCAAAGGCAGATCAGACCAGCCTAACAAAACAAAAGTATAAGTATCCATATTTCCTGGTAGTTAGCTAGATACAGTGACATGAGAAAACTATATAAGGCAGACTATTCTTATGGTCACTAAATCTTCTGGACTTACTTCTTTCCCTTTTTACTTCCTTTGTGTATCGGTCATGCCAAGGGAGGACCAAGGGGTATGTGAGTAGGAGATTTAAAGGCAAAGCAGTGGACCCATACAGCACTGCAGATAGTGGCAGTCATGACAAAGTGACATAATGCCAAAGGACAGGTAAAATACAGTGTTGGTATATTACTCTTACTCCCTACCTGGAAATGTTTCCTCTTATCATAACATCTCACATCTGATTTGTCTTAACGGAGAGGATAAACATGTTAGACTTTAATTGGTAGGTATAGCTTGCTTCTCTAATAAAAGACCACGTGCTCAGAGGGCAAGGGCAATGTTTCCAATGATCGGAGGAGTTATGGTGGAGTTAAGTAGGAGTAGGGCTTTACCTGGATTCTAATTCCAGCTCCTCTGCTAACTAACTATAGGACTCTGGGAATATAAGGGTGGGAGGAGAAGTACAGAAGAAAGCCATGAATCCAATGGATAACTGGTCTAAACCAGTGGTCCCCAACCTTTTTGGCACCAGGGACCAGTTTGATGGAAGACAATTTTTCCACAGATGGTGGCAGCGGGTGGGTGGATGGTTTCGGGATGATTCAAGCACATTACATTTATTGTGCACCTTATTTCTATTATTATTACATTGTCACTTGCCACTCATTGATAGAGTTTTGATATGAGTCTGCAAGCAATTGATTTATTATGGTCTCTGTGCAGTCGAACCTCTCTGCTAATGACAATCTCTACTTGCAGCTGCTCCCCAGCACTAGCATCACCGCCTCAGCTCCACCTCAGATCATCGGGCATTAGATTCTCATAAGGAGCGTGCAACCTAGATCCCTCACACACACAGTTTATGGTAGGGTTCCCACTACTATGAGAATCTAATGCCACTGCTGCTCTGACAGGAGGCGGAGCTTATGCGGTGATGCAAGCAATGGGGAGCCGCTGTAAATACAGATGAAGCTTCGCTCGCCTGCTGCTCACCTTCTGCTGTGCGGCCTGGTTCCTAACCGGCCACTGACCGGTACCAGTCCATGGCCAGGGGGGTTGGGGACCACAGGTCTAAAAGACTTCAATAGTGCCTTAAAATCCGAGATTCTAAATTCTGTTAAGTCCATCTTTCTAGACTCTGGAAAAGAAAGAATAGAAACACCTCTGAGGTCTATTCTGTACCCACTAAATCAACAAACATTTATTGGTTGATCATGCTTAATTTATGCGCAATTTATGTTGGCATTCTCTTACAGCATGAAAGAATATAAGGCTGTTAAAATTGAACACCTCCCTTATCTCAAGAAATCCATCAGAAAAAGCATATTTACTCTTTTTTTTTTTTTTTTAATTTTTTTGGAGACAGAGTCTCGCTCTGTTGCCCGGGCTAGAGTGCCGTGGTGTCAGCCTAGCTCACAGCAACCTCAAACTCCTGGGCTCAAGTGATCCTCCTGCCTCAGCCTCCCAAGTAGCCGGGACTAAAGGCATGTGCCACCATGTCTGGCTAATATTTTCTATTTTTCTATTTTTAGTTGTCCAGCTAATTTCTTTCTATTTTTAGTAGAGACAGGGTCTCGCTCTTGCTCAGGCTGGTCTCAAACTCCTGAGTTCAAACGATCCTCCGCCTCGGCCTCCCAGAGTGCTAGGATTACAGGCGTGAGCCACCGTGCCCGGCCGCATATTTACTCTTAACCATAAAATAACCAGCATGAGTTTTTAAAAACATAAATCAGATGATGTCAGTGCTCTGCTTTGATACCCTCTAATGTCAACCCCGTTTCATAACCAATTCCATAAAATGGCCTGTAAGACCTGGAGTCTGGGTCCTAGACAATCTGGCCCCTGCCTACCTGTCTGGCCTATCACTTACCACCTCTGCCTTGTTCTCTAAGACACCATGGTGCCATGACTTTTTGTCACATCTTTGCCTAAACCAAGCTCATTTCTGCTTGAAGGACTTTGTGCTTGCCATTCTTTCTGCATGGAATGTTCTATCTTCCAAATTTTCTCAGACTGGCTTTTTCTCATCATTCAGGTCTCAGCTCTAACATCACTATCTTGGAAAGGCCTTCCCTGCCCACGCTATCTGAAGCAGCATCTCTCCCCAAACATTCTCTAGCCCATTTATTTTCTTCATAGTATTCATCGCTGTATGAAGTTATTTTTTTACATGTCTCTTATCTGTCTCCTCCTATTGAAAAGTAAACTCCAGGAAGGCAGGTGCTTTTTGTCTCTCTTGTTCATTGGTGTACTCCAGAGCCTAAAACAAAACCTCATAAAAAATGTGCATTATGTAAACATGTGTTGAATGAATGAATAGATAAGGGAAAACTTCCATCTCTGTGCAGGGATGTCTTGAATAATTTTTTTCTTTTCTTTTTTTTTTTTTTTTTTACAATTACGGAGTCTCTGGTGAGAAGAGAACATTTCTTTTTCTTTTCAAAGCATCCATTTTGTTCTCTTTTATGCCATGAACTAGAAAACATTAGCCAGATTGATGCCTGGAAAATGAAAACAGCACTCCTGGCACAGAAATAACTAGTCTGGGCACCTCTGGCTTGAGCCAGATCTATGACTTTCTAGGGAGCTGGCACCAAAGTCAAAATGTTAAAATAAACACCTTTGATGTTGAAAGTAGAATACTGGTATTTTGACTCTGCAGAGACTAGTTCCAATCAGTCTTAGCTCTTCACAAAGTTTCAACAAAGTTAAGTAACCCCATCACAATTATATCAAAATGAATTCAGTCATCTTTCAATAGTCACTTCTATTTTTTTTTTAATTCAGGGAGATGTGGCCCTACGTGTAAAATGAAGGTGTGTTTCCAACAGTAACTTCTACATTGTCTAGGGATGGAACTATCATCCTCAAATGTATCTAAGGTAAATCTTGCTTTCAATTTCTTTATAACATAATTCTCTCTTGCATTTACCAATGAATCTTTCAATGAAGTTTTCAGCTTTCTAATGGGCAAAAGCATCATCTAATCTCCTTCATTAAACTTTTCCTTAGAGGTGAAAATAGTGCTTTTAGCTCACTTTGAGTTGTTATCCTCATGGAAATGAGTTTGCACTAAACAGCACATAGATGTGTCCTGGCTGGTCAAAATCTGGAATGGGGTCATGGGGCAAAATGTTTTCTCTGTGTAATATTTAAAGTTAAGAATCCTGACCTTGGCCTTCTAAGTAGCACACTCTGCACACAATGGCAAATGTATTCTTAAGCTTATAGGAAAATTTCTACACATTCTCCACAGAATGTAAGAGAATCTCTGGAGAAAAGACTGAACTCAAACTGCTCCATCATCAATATGACAAAAATTAGTTACACAAAATTCACTGAAAATTCAAGACAGCCCAAAGCAAATGCCAGTGTTAGTAAGTTTTCATTAAATACCTCTCAAAACTGCTGCTTTTTTTTTGGGACAGTCTTCACTCTCTTGCCTGGGCTAAAGTGCTGTGGCACGTCAGCCTAGCTCACAGCAACCTCAAACTCCCGGGCTCAAGCGATCCTACTGCCTGAGCCTCCCGAGTAGCTGGGACTACAGGCATGCACCACCATGCCCGGCTAATTCTTTTTAAAATATTTTTAGTTGTCCAGCTAATTTCTTTCTATTTTTTTTAGTAGAGATGGGGGTCTCGCTTTTGCTCAGGCTGGTCTCGAACTCCTGAGCTCAAACAATCCACCCGCCTCGGCCTCCCAGAGTGCTAGGATTACAGGAGTGAGCCACCATGCCCGGCCTCAAAACTGCTTTTTAAAAAAACTAATGAAAAATTATGTTTTAGAATGCCAATTTCATGAGATTTGCCGGCCCCTACCCCATAGGAATTAAACCCAATTCTCTTAAAGTAACACCTAAAATGGTAGCAAACTACTCTGTTTTCTTCATTCCCTTTACATAGGAAGAGCAAACTCCTTTTTTTTTTTTTTTTACCATGAAAGCATATGATCTGGTGATCAGGATGGCATCTACCTACACAAAACTAATGGCATATGCACACATGAACTGTTCTCAAGGGGCAAAAAGCAAAAAAGAGGGACTATGTCTTACTCATCTTTGTTACTACAGCACATGATGACGATGATGATGATGGTAACATTTATTACACATTTACTATGTGCCAGGCACTGTTCTAAGACCTTTACGTATATTATCTTATTTAATCTTCACAACACCTAAACTTGTTAGGTAAGTACTATTGTCATCACATTTTACAGATAAGGAAATCCAAGTACAGAGAAGTTACATAATTTCTCATGGCCCAAGATCACCCAACTATTAAGCAGCAAAGGATTCAAACCCCAGCAGTCTTATCCAAAGCTGAAGCTCTTACCACAAACCAGTGACAAATATATATATATTTGTCATATATATATATATATGTCAAATATATATATATATATATTTGTTAAAATGTGCTTAAAGTATTTGAACGAAGGCTTTTCTAGTCATGCATACTTTAAAAATGCATACAAAACATATCTATCTTTGCTCCTATTAGTCTAAATAGTAAAGGTATAATTAGGCACAGGAAACAGACTATAAGCAATTTGAAGGCAAAAAAATCTTTTTTTAATCTCTTTAATACTTTATAGTGTCCTACCAAAAAAACAGAGCCAGAGAATCTCAGCTTAAGGCTCCTCCAAAAAAAGGATATCAAAGCAGGTAGGACAAAGATATCCAGGTTGAGCTGCTGACCAAAGTATGTCCCAGATTAATATTCTCTCCTGGTAACTGGTCTGCAGTGACGCTCTAAGCACTGCAGTGCTGCCAATATGAAGTCTGAGCTCATGAATGCTGTGCTGCAAAAGTAACCAACAACTAAACAGGAAAATAATTCCTTTTCTCTACTGGCTTTATTCATCCCCCAGTTCTACTCTAGGAGGTTTGAGACTTAGATACTAGGAAAGGGCCAGCTTAGCCCCTTATAATTGGATGAAGTGCAGTAGCCTCGTCAATAAATGAAGTTTACTTTAGCCTCTTAGTCCTTGGAATGGGTAATGTGTGTAAGAAAAGAGGATCATAATTATTTCTCTCATGTTCAGAAAATACCTAATTACCTAACCGCCTTTAGCCAACACAAACATCATCTGAATAACATCAGTCTGATTGTTACATATGGTTACAAGAAAACCCAGACCATTCAGTGACCTACAAGGGAAAAAGTGGGTGGGGGGAATCACACACCTCAAAAAGACAAAACAACAAATGATACATTCTGGAAAGAGAAGGGGGAAAAAATAACTCTCTTTGGTTCCAAGTGATCTGACTGCAGAAGTAAGATAAACGCCGCAGTGCATGGGAAGAAAAATCTATCTACCTGACTTAACTGAAGGAGCAGCTTCTGCAACTTCTAATACCTATGCAGACTTCTCTGTCATTATATAACCAAACCATAGCCTTAATAGGCCATCATACTGTATGTCAACAGCTGTTAGGCACATCTAAGCTGTCAGCATTTGAAAACCCCTTCCAAAGTGGATTCAGATAAGCACGGACCAGGCCAAAATATGCTCATCGTTCACCCAAAGCACATGACAACTCCTTGTGAATTAAGCTTCACTCATGTCATCAGAGTAATTTAAGCAGCAAAAGACAGGGCACTTGTAACTGTAACCAGGAAATTGCACACTGCTACAGAAACACAAATGAATGCTAGTGTGGTTCCACACATGCAACTCATTGTCCAAGCCATTTCAGTCTCATTCAAGACTGAATATTTCCATACATAAGAACTGCATAACTGCACACCACAAATGATCAAAGATAAAAACCAACATAAACAGTGACACCCGTCTGTAAACAAGCCAATGTTTAAAATGCTGCAGTCCTAAAGGATACCAAGGTCTCAGAGAAAAACTATGGAAAACACACATATGAAAATTAGAAAGTGGGTAGACCAGCCATAATTAGGCACTGGCTTTGCTGACTACTGAACATAGAAATGTCTCTTTTATACATAAAGCCAAGAATCAACTGTTTGTAATTACATTTACAAAAACCTTCAACTCTTGTCTGTCACAGATTTTCTTTATCAATATTTTGGTGTATCCAAGGGCTGGAAGATTCAAAATTTCTTAAATCAGACACCATAAACCAGGCAACCAGTTAAGTTCACAGAGCTATCCCCTAGAGGTCAGAGCAAAATAATAACAGGAGCACAATGTGATTATTAGAAGAGAAGGAGAGAAAAGAAAAAAAGAAATGCCAAAAAGGAACAAGGCACATTGTTTGTAAACATAAATTTGGCTTGGATAATAGTAAACAGGATGGGAAACACTCAGGAGTGAGGAGATAACACCAGAGTCTTGGCTCAGTGACTCCCTTTGGGGGTCTGAGGGTAACGTCAGGGAGCCCTAGACTTGGGTATCTCATTCAGTTCTGACCTGCAGACTTGAGGCGCTCTGATAAAAACTGACAAAAAGGCAGAAGGGGGCCCTCCAGAGGAAGTGAAACTGACCAATCAATTCTCCACAGCCACCCACTCTGCCACCCTGGTAAGAAGGGACCCTTGCAGTCTTTGACAGAAAGGGGGCAAGAAAGGAACTTCAGGTTACAAGTGAGGAGAGAAGGCCTAGATAAGTCACTGGTTTCTGAAAACAAGCCAGTGCCATAAAAGCAAAAACAAGGTAGGTGATGATAACCAGAGGCTAGGTTGAGGAGGTGAGGGGAACTGATGTGGCTTTGGTAGGAAGCAGCAACAGCTGTAAGGGTTCTTCATTCCTCAGGTTGAGGGAAAACACAAACAGCAGTTTCAAATGTAATGAATGACTACCTTAGAAGTATTCATTCAAGTGAGATATTGAGCAAAGGAAAATTTGGAGTAAAAATGGCCTTTGTGGATTCTGTCAAAACCAAAAGATTCCTCCTGATGTCTTAGATTCCAGTACTCCCAGCGAAGAAGGCTACATGAAAGTGCTACCCATATTTCCTCCAAAAAGAGAATTTTATATGTATACATATATGGCTTCCTAATTGACCTTGGCCAATTTCACTCCTACAGCTCCTCAAATCCCTTGGGAACCAAAGGGCCCA
Source organism: Indri indri (assembly GCA_004363605.1). Lineage (NCBI taxonomy): Eukaryota > Metazoa > Chordata > Mammalia > Primates > Indriidae > Indri > Indri indri. The sequence continues at coordinate 13,176 of RJWJ010004056.1, read as the reverse complement.
TGTGTGTAATCCCCCGGTGTCTGGCTTCTGCAGCTCTCCCTCTACCACTGAAAGCCCACCCTGGGTTCTAGAAAGCCCACAATTCCCGACCCTCAAACAACCAAAAATAACCAGCAATCAGCTCTCCCAAATTGTTTAACCCCTGATTTCCTAGTGCCACCACAAACCTTGGCCCCCTAGGGCCTCTGTTCACTGGGCCCCTTCCTGCTGACGAGCAAGGCAATTTTCCCCCTTTATTTCCCCATTTTTTCCATTGCTTCCTCCAATAATCGTGTCTTTCCTCAGGCTCCTATTCGCACCATCTATCAGTCTTAGATGATCAAATGCGGATTCCTATCTGTCTTAAGGCACCACCAGGTTCCTCGGACCTCCCAGGACCCTGCACCGCCACACACCCCCAGTCCGTGCCCCAACCGTCCTGGTTCCCCTCATCAGCCCAGGTCTGCCAGTTTACCCTTGTCTTCCCCCATCCTCCTGGTCCACGTTTCAATATGCTCCTGCCCTCATTCCCTTATGATTTCCTAATTGCTAGTTCCAGAGTCTTCTTGGCTTACAGTCTCCTGACCCCCTCAGAGTTCCGACCCCTTTTTTCCAGTCATCCCCTCTTCTACCCTCCACGCAGCCCTGAGGACCCCTTCCCCAAGCCTGGTGCCCCAGGTCCCCAGGTCCCAGTGCTCAGCAGCCCCCCTTCGCCCTCTGCCGTGGAGTTTCCCTCTCTCAGGTCCCCCGATGTCCTAGCTGCTCACTCCCCCCGCACCCCAGACAGCCCCCTACCCGTCTCCCCGGTCCCCCACGCTCCCCAACATGCTGAGCCCCACTCGCTGCGCCCGACCCCTCAGCCTCGGGGGTCGCAGGTCTTTCCCGGCCCCGCCACACTCGGACAGTCCCGGGCTGCGCAGCCGGACAGCCGCGCGGTCCCACGGCGCCAGTACCTTGGCCTTGGTGACGAGGTGCGTGGCCCGCTTGACCACAGCGAAGTTGCCCTTGCCGATGGTGCGGTCGATCTCGTAGTAGCCGATGCGGGCGGGCATTGGTCCGCGGGAGGCCGGGGCTGGGGGACGCGGCGGGCCAGCCGCCGGGGACACAGCAGCGGGGGCGGCCGCGGGCCCCGGTGCGGGCGGAGGCAGCAGGCGGCCCGCCGGCCCGGCTCCCCCCGTCCCGGTCCCGGCAGCCCCGCCAGCTCCGCTCGCCGCCGCCGCCGCCATCTTGTTGTGCAGTGAAACCTCCGGGGCCGCGGGGAGCCGGCTCGGGGGGGGGGGGGGGGGGGGGGGGGGGGGGGGGCGGGAAAGGAGGGGGGGGGCTGACGGACGTCACTCCGGGGGGCGGAGCGTTCGCGCCGCCAGGCGCCCGGCGCCATGGCAACCGCTCGTCACGTGCCGACGCGCGTCACTGCCCAGAGCCATGGCAACCGTGACCTCACCGGCGAGCTCGACCTTCCCGCGTGGGCCTCGGTCTCTCAGGCGCTGGCTCCCGGGTGCCCCCCTCCGGGGAGCAGGCAGTGGGAACCTCAAGTGCGCCAGCAACTTCGAGGCCTCCGCAGCGTTTCCAGAGTCAGGGGTACATGATGCCCGACCCAAAGCCAACCCCCCACTGCCCCTAGAATCGCAGTGTGACCTCTACTGTGACCTCTGTCCCAGTTCAACGATCACCCAACCTCCCTTAACAAAAGTGTTTCCTCATCACCAAAAATACCAGCCTTGTCCCACTTTAGCCCTTGAGGCCACAAACGCAGGAATAGCTACAGTATTTAAGCAACTGTAACCAAGTTGGTAGCAAGGCAGGGGAATTCTTCAGTAAAATTCCTTCCTCTTACAAAATCCAGCTCACCCTGAACAATCAATCTAATTATTACCGAATATAGGGGAATGGGGAAACTAGGAAGGATTTGCGTGTTCAAGGGCGGAGAAACAAGCCCAAACAGGCATTCCAGTCATTGGGGTGGGTGAGGGCCAGAGAAAGTACGTCATTTTCCTTCCTACCAGCCCCGTTTCTGAACAGTTCTATCGCTGGACGCCTGTCAGAGTGCCTGCATACTATTTCTGTTGCTAGTATAACCCTGATGAAGCAGTGGTGCACATTGTCCAGTGAGCCACGTCATGTTTAAAGACGAACACCCCGCTAGGAAAAATAAGTAAGCAAATAATAAAGTAAAAATTCCATTCTTACTAGTGACTCTCCAAGGACATTAAGGGTGTTCAAATCGAAAACTCCAGCAATAAAACTCATATCCCTTTTTCTTCCCTTTTCTATTATCTGGCATCCCTCATAACTCCCAGGCTTCCCCCTCTTCCTTCCCTTCCCCCCTCCCTTTATTAAGTAGATTGACTTAGCCACTTTAGGTACAGGTGGGGGTTAGGAGATTGGCTGTCAATAACAAGATAGTCTTTGGCAGGCTAGGGGAGCGGAGAGAAGATTGTGAACATCCTGATATTAAAATGTATTCCTTCAGTTCAGTCCTGATCCATCCACATCTACGTCTCTCTCAATGGCAGAACTGTATTGTCAGGTCACTGCATGTACAATATTAAAAACTGATGCCTAGGGCACTATAACGTTTGAGAAGGAGAACACATGTTTATTTTCACTGACCAAAGGACATTTGCTAGTGCTCTGATTCTCCATCTGACTATGAGTAATGGCTGGGACTAAGACGCAACAGAGGGGTCATCACAGAATTGTCTTGGATCGATTCTCTGATGGGTGTTCCAAATTGCCAACACAATTAACACTAATTGGCTCTTTTACTAGCAAATAAGGATAAGGATGAAGTGAGCCTCAGCTTCTTGCACTGATTAAGCCCCTCCATCAGATGAGCTCATTCCATCCCAGATAAATGATGGCGTGTGGCCAGCCTCTCTTATCACTTCATGGCCCTCACCTGCCTCTAGCAGGGACTGTAACTTTGGTGCTGGGCCCCAGGGCTCCAGTTTCACCATCTCACTGGAGGTCCCAATAGAAACGTCAGCTGGATGGTAAAGCAAAAAAAAAAAAAAAAATCCTCCACTCTGGAGGCTGCAGGAGCGACTCTGAAACCATTCTCACTAATGATCATGCACTCATGGAGTGTCCTCCATTCACGGAGATAATCAAGTACCACAACTTTTGCCACTCTCTGGAGGGTGTCAAAAATAAAGACGACTCTGGGGAGGATCTAGAAAATAGAGCACTGTGGTGGGGCACAGTGGCTCACGTCTATAATCCCAGCACTTTGGGAGGAGGGAGGATCATTTGAGGCCAGGAGTTAGAGATCAGCCTGGGCAACATAGTGAGACCCTGTCTCAAAAACAGAACAAAACAAAACAGAAAAAAAAAAAGAAGAAGAAGAAGAAAGAAAGAAAAGAAAAGGAAAAAATTGGAGCATTGCTCTAATTTCCAAAGAGAAATGGCAGATTTCACTTGTCCCTTAATAATGACCAGAATGTATGTTGTGTATTATGTCATTTATGCTCCCTGCCTGTATGGACTGAGGTTAGTAGGTGGTATGTCCTATTGACACTTGGGTAAAGACTTGCTGGAGATCTCCCTGAAGAGGCCTCTTTGGTGAGAAAAATATAGAAAATTGGGGAGGGGCCTGAACAAAGGAGATCACCAGGGAAAAAGGAAAATATATATATACATATATATTTAATAAGGATTTGTTTTTATTTTTACTGTTTTCCAGACAGTCTTGCTCTGTCGCCCAGGCTACTATGCTGTGGTGTCAGCCTAGCTCACTACAACCTCAAATTCCCGGGCTCAAGTGATCCTCCTGCCTCAGCCTCCCAAGTAGCTGGGACTACAGGCATGTGCCACCAAGCCCAGCTAATTTTTTCTATTTTTTTTTTAGTAGAGGTGGGGTCTCGCTCTTGCTCAGGCTGGTCTCAAACTCCTGACCTCAAACGATCCTCCTGCCTCGGCCTCCTACAGTGTTAGGATTACAGGCATGAGCTACCTCACCTGGCCATTAAGGATTTACTGAGTACCAACGACTGGGTTAGATTTTGGAAGAAACTCAGTCAATAATAACAACAATTTGCCAGACACTATGCTAAAGAGTTTACATAAGTGAACTCAATCCTCACAATAACCCTATGAGATGGATTGTATAATACTATTATCCCCATTTTGCAGATAAAGAAAATGAGGCACAAAGGGATTAAGGGAATTGGCCAAGATCATACAGCTAGCAAATAGTAGAACTCATATTCAAACCCAGGCAGCCTATCTCTGGAGCCTGAGATCTTCCCCATTGTATTACAATCCCTGTCAAAGTAGGAGCCAGTAGGAAAAGTGATTTCTCCAGAAGCCCGGGGTGACTGAGCTCAGTTTAGACCCAGGGAAGAAGAGGACGTTTTGAATTCTTGCAAGCGGGACAGGGCAGGCAGCTGAAGCATGTGAATAAAGACAACAGACAACAAAACTAAATGAAGTGCCTGTGACGTCTCCACTTGTAAAGAGCACCAAGAAGAGACTCACTGTTTATTGTATAAGAGTACTGCTGCCGAGGGGAATGTTCCTGTCCTGCTCCAGACTTAGAGGAGTGGCTTGGTGGCAGAATTCTCGAAGCCCCCGTAGTCCAAGGTGAAGGCAGAGAGCTAGCCACCACCTAGCTTCTAGTCAGCCGCTATAACCAACTCATCCTTTTCTGAAAAAGCAAAAGCGATTCAAAGATGAAAATGAGACATTTTCTTATGTAATGTCATTCCAGAATTTGAAAAGGGCAAACCAAGACATTCTTGATGGAGATGATAGAAATTTCTAAAAGTGATTAAAAAAAAAAAACAACCAAACCTCTGCGGACCTAAGGTCTGACATGAGAGTGATGTAAGCAGTGGAATATAACACATTAACTCTTTGATGATTTTAAAGGCCCACTTAGCCTGTCTGCAGGGCAGTTTACCAGCAACTGGGAAGAAAACCGCAGCCTCACAATACAGCTCCATAGACTCTCAGAGCCATGAGGACCTTGAAGAAAGTCTAGCCTCGCACTTTACATCGGCCCAGCTCATTACTGCTCTGAAAAGTCCTGAATTTATACAAGCATTCAGTGGATACAGAAGCATTATTCACAAATTCTGTATGCCAAAAGACATCATAGAACGTTTACATGGCACTAATTCCCCAAACAAGGAGATCACTTGCTGATTGTAAATTCTGCCATCGCATAGGAATCAGGGCATTGTTGGACACACATTGTCTGAACACTCCCAACGCCCTGGTTCCCTGGGTGAGCTGAATGTGCACCTTCTCTTTGTTAGGGCTGTGTTCGGCGTTACCACCTCAGCTGTGTGGCTTTGCCTTTCTTCCTCCCGTAACCAGATCAAGCTGCTCATGTCCAGATGTTCCCCTGGGTATCCAGAAGTAGGTCTGAGCAGCCAAAGATAACTACCAAGTCTCCTACTGTAAAACATCTTGGGGGGCAGGGGAGGTGGTAAGAGAGGCTAAATAAGCTTTCAGTCAAGAATTTTCTATTCAGTTTACCCACATTTTTCTTTTTAATGTAACCATTCAAGCTGCTACACAAAATGTAAAAAATTACCCTTACTACTTTGCATATGTTCTCAGTGTGGTTTAAGCATTTTTAGATAATTATTATTAATAATTACCCTTTAAAATAGTCCAAAACATCTTTAAGTATGATTTTTAAAAGGTTTTCTGTACTGTTGGATATGACTGTATTATCATTCAGGATCAACGTCTTCCTTGCATAAATACACCATTTGGTTTTATTTTTTAAAATCAATGGGACAATACATTTAGTAGAGGAAAAAAAATTCATCCAGGACAATGTTTTTCATAAAAGTATATGTTCCTTTAGGTGAGGTGCCCCTCACTACCCTGTGATCAACTGTCTAATAGTTATACTAATACATGTTTTTCTTATAATTTGCTTCTTTCTTCTAAATGGAAAGTGTAATACTCAACAAATGTTAATTAAGATTTTGGCATATTTGGATTCTTTTCTTTCTCTTGAACATAGAAGTGTACCTAAGATTCTAGGAAATCACAACATTTCACAGAAAATAAAGGCATACTTCAAGGATCTACCTAGGGTGAAGGTTTTCCTTTATTCCCTGGTTCCACACCTACAGAACTGCATCTTTCCTCTTTTCCCCTCTTCTGTACATCTCTCCTGACAAAAGAACCATCTCCTCTACTGGACCATGACTTAGGAACTGCCTCTCAGTTTTAAATGCTCACCTTCAAACAGCCTTGCAGGTTTTAGAAGACAGATTCCCTGCTTTTAAAGCAGCTTCCATGCGTTAAGAGTGGGTTTTGCTTAGGTTTTCTAACACCCTTTCCAGCTGTTGGCCAAGAACAATTTATACTATTGGGATTGGTTTCTGTAGGTAGCTGACCTACCTTTGTTTGCTTCATTTACACTGTAATTTTTCTCAGTTAAACTAGAAAATCTTCCACTTCTTGAGGCCAAAAAGGAACCCTCTCCCTTGGCTGCAGAGACACCTGCTGGTTGAAGTCCTAAACTACATGATGCCAAACTGTTCTACTAAGGCCTTCTAGTCCGTTCTATTTAAACTGCAGGCTATTGAAAACCACAAACCCACATCAGGAGACAGAAGCTGGAATCCAAATGGAAGCTGGCTCCAGGAAGCCAAATATGGCCAAATACAAAGTGGGGTAAGCTTACAATCATCCTTTAGGCTTAGGTAACAATCCTAAGCCTATTGGATGATTTTGTGCCATCCAAGGATGTCACCATTTATCCCCAGATTTCTTGTGGTATTAAAAAAAATTCTTTGTGAAGGATAAAATTCAGGAAAAAAAAAATTCTTAAGGATGAAATTATTTCCATTTATTTTTATTTTAAAAATAAATTCATTCATTTGGCATGTTTAAGGAGCATTCTGGCATAATCGGTACAAAGAACAAAGGTTTTATAGTTAGACCTGGATTTTTGTGGGCTTTTCCACTTACAAGTTCACCTCTGAGCCTTAGTTCCCTTCTCTAAAAAACCACTCCTACAGCATGAGGTTATTAAGAGAATTAACTGTTACAAATATATGAAAGGACCTAGATTAGTCTGGTACATAGTATGCATTCAAGTATTAATTTCCTCCCCCTAAATGCCAAAAACAAGTAAATAATAACACGCTTTCCAAATCACTTTCAAGAGATTAGGAATGACCGAGAACAGAATTAGGGCTGTGAAAATGGATTAACCTCAGAGTTAAAAGGAAATAGTAATGGTTTTAAATGTTTTAGTTTGGTTTTCTAAACATGTATAGTTCAATCTTGGGAAACTGGACATATTTGTGTTTGTGATACAACTCAGCATGTTCAATGAAAACGTTGTTACTTTCAGACTTCATAAAGTAGTTATTGTTCCTTACTATGTAGATGGTCAAGTTATTAATACTTGACCTATCTGATGATTGACTCACACAGCCAGTAAGTGGTGAACCTGAGAAGCAATTCCAAGGCTGTTGATCTCCAAAACCAATTGTCTTTCCACACTTTAGAGTATACTAGTATCTATGGTCTGTTATAAAAAAAAGTGCTTTTTTCCCCCTAAAATTTACTTAATGTGTATATATGAAAAATACTAAAAACAGCTACATCATTGCTCTGTAACAATCTGCTTAAAAAATTGTGTGCATCTCCAAACTTTCTGTAGAATGCAAGTTCTCTGTGAGGTCTACAGGAGCTCTGTGGGAAAGAAAAATTCAATCTTGTTCAATCCTGGGTGGCATTTTTTCCCTAAAATTCACGTAAAATCATATATGTAAAAAATAACTAATTGTACATATACCAATGTCTTTATTTTATGCAATAATCTGCTTTTAAGAAACTAAACACTCGTGATTTTTAACCATTTTTCAAAATAAAATTAAAATGCCCTAATTTCTTTTTACTCTTAATTAAGATTATACCATTGAGTTAAATTTTAAGTTAAAAATAGGTGCAGGAGCTGGGAGCAGTGGCACAGACCTATAGTCTCAGCTACTCAGGAGGCTGAGAGACAGGAAGGTCACACGAGCTCACAAGTTTGAGGCTGCAGCGTGCTATGATCATGCACTCCAGCCTGGGCAACATAACAAGACCCTTTCTCTAATGAAATAGAGGAAGAATATGCTGGGGTAGGGTAATAGGATATAAGCCATATGATGAGGGCAGCCAGAGCTCTGACGGGCCCCACCCAGTTCTAAAGCCCCAAGAGAGTGGAGCCATGTTTCTACCAAAGCTGGATGTGGAAACCAAAGTAGGTATCAAACACTCTACCCTTACATTTTATACCAATTCTAGTAACAGTTTTGAATTCTCTAGAGATTTTGTTCTGACTTGCAAGCACCAAGGATTTACGGATTCATTGTTTGGTAAAGTCCGAACTCTCAGAGCAGGGCACTCAAACTCCTTTGCAACCTGGCCCCAACCTACTTTTTCAGCTTCTCGTGTTTACTTTCCCACCCCAACTTTCCCCACCCAGGGCTACTGCAGGCTCCTTTACCATCGAAGTACATCCTGTACTTACCTTTACTCATGCTTTTCCTTTTGTATGGAATACCCTTGAAGTTCACCTATCTGCTATTTGAAATTCTACTGCTACTTTAAGGTACAGCTAAATTCAAGATTTTTACAATCCCTGTAAAAATGAGTCACAGTTTTTTCTGGGTCTCTCAAGCGTTTTATCTATTCAGAACACAGGCTTTGGAGCCAGATTCACTGGGTTCAAATCCTGGCTCCACAACATACTAGCTCTGTGATTTGAGAAAATTAGTTAACCTCTCTGCGCCTCAGTTCTTCAACTGTAAAATAAGAACCTATTTCATAGGAATGTTGGAGGGATTAAATAAATTACTCCATACAAAGTATTTACAATAGTGCCTGGCACAAAATTGGTGCTCTATAAAATTATTGTTAAAATTATTATTATTAATCTACTGTAGCATCTTTAATAAGTGAACTTACATTCCATATATGGCTCTCTGTGTAACTAGACTGCAGCCCCCAAGTAGTCAGAAACCATATTTAGTTTACTACTCTATATCCTGCACTTAACAGTGTGCCTGGCATATAATATAGGTAAGTGCTTGATAAATATATTTTTAAATATATTTTTTAAACATTTAATTAATAATAATTATATATATTTATAGGGGATAATGTGATGTTTTGATATATGTTCACATTGTGAAAAGATTGAATCAAGCTAATTAACATATCCATCACCTAACATACTTATCATTTCTTCGTGGTGAGAACATTTAAAATCTCTTAAAATCTATTGAAACACACAATTATTATTAACTATAGTCATCATGCTGTGCAATAACTTATTCGTCCTGTCCAACTGAAACTTTGTAAGCTTTGAACAACCTGGGGGATGGGGAATGGGGAGATGTTGTTCCATAAATATTTCTTAAATAAATAAATATCTCCCCCATTAAATCATGATTTTCTTGAGGTCAGGGACTTCCATGTGCCCAAAGCATTTCTTCATTACTTCATTTCTTTTTCTTATTTTTTCTTTTCTTTTCTTTATTGAGACAGGGTCTTGCTTCTGTCACAGAGGTTGGGGTGCAGTAGCATGATCATAGCTCATTGCAGCCTCAAACTCCTGGCCTCAAGCCATCCTCCTGCTTCAGCCTCCCATGTCACTGGGATTACAGATGTGAGTCACTGCACCCAGCTCTGCCACTATTTATTAGACCATTTCTAACGAGGTCTCAGGTAAAATAAAGCCTTTTAAAAACTTGTCTGCTCTTGCCACTTCTGTTTAACATTGTCCTGGAGGTTCTAGAAAGGACAATTGGGCAAGAAAAAGAAAATAAAAGGCATCCAAATGGGAAAGGAAGAAACAAAACTATCTCTATTTTCAGATGACATGATTTTGCATATGACAAATCCTAAGATATCCACTAAAAAACCATTTGGACTAATAAGTGTGTTCAGCAAAGTTGTAAGCTATAAGACTAATATACAAAAACCAATTATATTTCTTATACACAAACAATAAAAATTCTGAAAATGAAGTTAAGAAAGCAGTTCCATTTACAATAACATCCAAAGGAATAAAATACTTAAGATATACATTTAACAAAAGAAATGTAAGGCTTGTATACTGAACACAATGAAACATTGATAAAATAAAGATCTAAATAAATAAAAACATCCTATGTCCATGGATTGAAAGACATATATTAAGATGGCAACACTCCTCAAATTGATTTACAGATTCAATGCAATCCCTATCAAAATTCTTGTTGGCTTTTTTTGCAGAAATCGACAAGGTGATCCTAAAATTCATACGAAGATGTAAAGGAACCAGAATAGCTAAAACAATCTTTTACAAAATAACAAAATTGACGGACTCACACTTTCTAACTTCAAAACTTACTACAAAGCTACAGTAATCAAGACGTGTGGTACTGGCAAAAAGTAATACAGATCAATGGACTAAAGGTGATAGTCCAGAAATAAACCCTTACATTTATGGTCAATTGATTTTTGACAAGGTTACCAAGGCAACTCAATGGTGAAAGAATAATCCTCTCAATAAATGGTGCTGGGACAACTGTATATCCACATGCAAAAGAATAAAGTTGGACTCCTACTTCATGCCATATATAAAAATTAACTCAAAATACATTATAGAACTAAATGTAAGAGCTAAAATTATAAAACTCTTAGAAGAATATACAGGAGTAAGTCTTCATGACTTTGGGGTGGGCAAGGATTTCTTAGCTATGACACAAAAAGCATGATGGACAAAATAAATAATAGATAAATTGCACTACATTAAAATTAAAATATAAATAACAATTAATAATAGTAATAATAAATTATAAAAATTTTGTGCTGCAAATACCATCAAGAAAGTAAAAAGACAACCTACAGAATGAAAAATTATTTGCAAATCATACATAGGACTTATATGCAGAATACATAGGGAAGTTACAACTTAATAATAAAAAGACAAGGCAACTTAAAAGTGAGCAAAAGATTTGAGCAGACATTTCTCCAAAGAAGATATACAAATGGTCCATTAGCACACGAAAGGACATTCAACACCATTAATCATTAGGGAAATGCAAATCAAAATCACAGTGAGATAACATTTCATACCTGCCAGGATAGCCAAAATAAAAAAGATAGATAATAACGAGTGTTGGTGAGAATGTGGAGAAATTGAGACCCTCATGTTGGTGGGAATGTAAAATGGTGCAACTACTTTAGAAAAACACTTTGGCAGTTCCTCAAAAAGTTAAACACGGAATTACCATATGACCCAGCAATTCCATTCCTAGGTATATACCCATGAGAACTGAAAACATACGTTCATACAGAAGTTTATACATGAATGTTCATAACAGCATTATTCATAATAGCTAAAGAGCAGAAGCAACCCAAATATACATCAACCGATGAATGTGTAAATCAAATGTAGTATATCCATATACTGATGATACAGCAATAAAAAAAATGAAGTACTGATGTAACAACATGTAGGAACCTTAAAACCATTCTGCCACAGGGCGGGGCACAGTAGCTCACACCTGTAATCGCAGCGCATTGGGACTCCAAGGCAGGGGAGGATTGCTTGACACTAGAGTTTGAGACCAGCCTAAGCAACATAGCAAGATCCCATCTCTAAAAAAAAAAATTAGCCCGGCGTGGTGGCTAATGCCTGTAGTCCCAGCTACTGAGGAGGCTGAGGTGGGGAGATTGCTTGAGCCCAGGAGTTCGAGGCTGCAGTGAGCTATGACAGTGCCACTGCACTCTAGTCTGGGCAACAGAGCGAGACCCTCCTCCCCCAAAAGAAACAAAGCAAGCAAACATTATGCCAAGTGAATGAATTAGACACAAAAGTCACATTTTGTATGATTTTGTTTATATGAAATGTCCAGAATAGGCAAATCCACAGAAACAGAAAGTAAATTTGTGGTTGCCCAGGGCTAACAGAGTTGGGGGTAGGGGAGGATGGGGAGTGACTACTAACAGATGCAGCATTTCCCTTTATGGTGATGAAGTGTGGGAAATTCAGATCATGGTAATGATTGCACAAGTTTGGAAATATAGTAAAACCATTAAATTCTACACTTTTTAAGTGGGTGAATTTTTTGGTATGGGAATTATATTTCAATAAAGGTACTAAAATTTTTTTAATTAAAAAAAAAACCTCGTCAGGAAGAAATTCTCTCTTTTACCCCTGGAGACCTAGCTAAAGGGAGTTCAATAAAGAGGGAGCAAAACTATATACATACATATATATAAAATCAAGTATGTCATCCGAGCACCAAGGGAAGCCAGTGAGGTTTAAAGTCTGTACTACTTTTTAACATGTAGAACCCAGACTCAGAATCCATTTCACTTGTATAAAGAGCATAGATTACAGGGAAGGAGGGGTGTATTATTAATAGAAACATCTCAGGGAAGGGGCCTTTCATAGGAGGAAGAAATACAATTTCTCCCCATTTCCATTTAGCAATTTTACTGAGCAAGAGCTCTCAAAGATACATACCCCACTTCATATCCAATAATTTACATGGCTCATACAGCTGATCCCACTTATTCCTGGGAAAGCCAGCAATCCCAGCCTGGAGTCCCTGAAGAATCCCTGGTGGTTATAAACAGCTCAGCTGGCTCACCAGGAGTAGCCATATCTGCTTATTTCTTGTCTATCCCTTGTTGATAGACCTCAAGGGTTGTCAATTGCAGTCTCACTCTGGAGGTGGTCTCATGGGCTAATTATTTTCAGCTACTGTGTGTTTACTTAGTGCCCCGTTGAACTGCAGGGGTGGGGGGGTTGAATCTGTGTACAACTAAAGCTGCTGTTTCACAGCTGCACAGATGTGGCTACGAGAGACCACTGTTCAGAGTACCTAAGGGAAGGTGATGAAACACATCTCCTCCAGAATGGAGTTTGAAGTATGAATTGGAGAAAGAACTAGAATGATATACTTTGGCTTACCTCCTCACTGCTGGGGGAGCCAAGCTAGAAAAATAACAGAAACTGGTTAGTAGGGTTTCTGCAGAAGACAGCACAGCATGGCTATGCACAGTGCACCAAAAATAGTGGGATAAAGGAAAGACCTAAAACAAAACAAAACAAAACAGACTGCTTGACTTTTAAGTTATATAAACCAACAAGCCATAAAAACCTCCTACACTGTGTAGATGAACTAGATTCACTGAAATAAACTCCCTGTCTTTGAGAAACTGGTCTTAAAAAAAAAA